>AWWV01011774.1:0-28202 GCA_001974805.1 Corchorus capsularis | reverse complement strand
AATAGTCTTTTCACTTCTAAACATATACACACACAGACATATATATATATATATATATATATATATATATAAATTTAGCATCTAAGCATATAAAAATTAAAAGCAAATACCTTTCACCATTCGAGAAATTTAGGAAAATCTTGGACTCACAAGGTGTCACCCATGCCATTTAACAAGAGCCAATTCGTTGGCAATGCTTCCGTGGATCTCATTTGTATTCTTTGAGATTCTACCAAACACCCATTATGGTTAAAGAATTTAGGAAAAATAATACATTACTTTTTGTAGAAGAAGAAACAAATGGAACGGCATGAAGCAAAACATATAAACAAAAATGTGGCAGCCCTAGGGTTTTTATTAAGGGTTTAAATTCATTTTGGAGATCTGGTAAAACAAGATTTTCTTTTTTATATAAATAGAAAAATCAAGATTAGATGATAATCAGTTAGAGACATAATTTTTTTTTTTTGGTATCCCATCCGGTATCCAGGACTTGACCCTGACTAATCTGGATCCGACCCGCGTTTAACTGACGCAGGTAGCTAATAAAAAAATTTTTAAAAAAATGACTAATATTAATTAGTTGACCTACCTCTAAAGTTTAAATGTAGAGGCATATACTGTTTTGCCTCTAAATGTTAAAAATTAGAGACAAATAATATAATATTACATATACAAATTAAAGGCAAATAACTTTAGATACAAATAAGGCAAATGGTTTATCTGCCCGAAAAACAACCTTTTAGAGGCAATTAGTGTATCTGTCACTATATAGGTGGGTTTTGATGTAGTGTACGTTTCTGTAATTTTGGTAAGATGGAAGTGTGCATGAGCTTTCAAACTAGATCAATCAGTATTCTTATTAATTGATGTTCTTATAGATTGGAATGACCGAATGGTCATAGCTATTGGAATTTTCCCCGGCTATCTTTATTTGATAGATTGAGAGACTCAAAGAAGGATCTAGGGTGACAAGTTAGGGGTTCGATAGAAATTTAAAGAATTTTGGGTTTAGGTTCCTCTCTTTTTGAGGTTTTCGGCAACTAGTTTTTGGGTTTGGGTTTAAGAGAGGGTTATCTGCAAATTTTGACAAAGAGGTCGGCGGGAATGAAGAGAGGAAAAAAAAAAACTTGATAAAAAACAAGACCGTTTCTTTTTCTTCCTTAAGATAAAATAGCGCTTTGCCTTTTCAATTAACAAAATTTACCAAGGTTATTATGAGGCTTCCATTTCCTAAATTATAAGACTCATTCACTATAATCAGGTGCGTGATGCAGGTTAAATCCAGATTAGTAAGGGCAAAGCCCTAGATACCGGATGAGATAAAAAAAAAACTGCATTTAATATGTACAAACACATATACACACATCTAAAGTTATAATAGATGTTTCACCAAAAAAGTAGTACTATATATACTAGATGAGTATTGCTATTGCATCTAAATATAAGTAGCTATATATATAGGTCAAAAATGTTGTAGTGCAAGTCAATAAAGTTTTTTTTTTTGTTAATTATTTGGATTTAATCTAAATGTTTATTATCGTATATTCGTATTATTGCCTATACTTAAATTTTTTGGCTATATATTCTTGCCCATATACTTAATGGCAAAGAAAATAATTAGACTAAGTTCAACCAAAAAAAACGAAGGTTAGAATAATGAAAGGATTAATACAGTTTGACTATCAAAGTATAAAGATAAAATAGAATTTCCTCCAAAAAAAAATATAAAATAGAATGTTTTTAATTATAGATTATAGATTAACTTATGAATTAAAAAATTATAAGTGCCAAATATAGTCCAAACTTTTTAAATAATCCCTCAAAAAAAAAAAACTTTTTAACCCATCATGCTATTTACTCATAAATTATTTTTAAAAAAAGGCCACGCACCAATCGATTAATTGAAAAAAATTAATTTTAAGCTAAGAACTGGAACTAGTCTAAATGTCTAATCAATAATGCCACCCACGATAAAAGTGTTAATCCACGACACTTTGTTTTTGGAACGATATAGTCTCCGCCTATATATCGTGTTAACTTTGTTTTTTCACTTTTATTATCTTGTCACGCACGCTTATAAGAGCTAATAAGCATGATGGAACGTACTCCCTGTGTTAATTTGGGACAAAGGGAATAATAAATAATAGATGGTAACTAACTTGGCCTTTACCTATAGAAGGCATTCGGGTCTTGGTGGGCCTTAAGTCTCACTTGGGCCTGAATGATCTTGTGCTCAACAATTACCCCAGGCATGAGGGCAATTATTTAATGATTGGACGGACAATTTGCCTACTAAAATAGTGTACTTTATTATGCCAAAAAAAATAGTGTACTTTGCGTCAAGTATCAAGAGTGATCCGTATGACATTGTTGATCATCAAGAATATGGTCCATAAAGGGGAGTGTCGAAAGACAAGAGTGAGCTCCGCACCAAAGTGGACAATGTCTCTGTAGAGTGCTGGACGGTGAGAGTAAACCCGATGTCAAAGTGGCGAACGTCATTACAAAATAGTGCCAAGTGGCAATGTAAACTTCGTATAGTGAACTTCATTTCAAAGTGACCCAACTTCGAAAATCGTAGCTCCAAACAACCTACAGGAGAGAGAAATGTGAAAGGAGGCCCCCCTCGAGTGTATTTTTAGGGGACTCTCTTTGATAGTTAAATCAATAGGGTCTTCAATGTGTGACATGAGAGAGCTTAAGAGTATGAAAGCTAACGAGCATAATGGAACATAATAATAGATCATACATTGGCTTTTACCTTGTATAGAAGGCCTTTGAAGCTTGGTGGGCGTAAGACACTGTTCGACTTTTAGACCTAAATTACCTTTGCTCAACAATTTAATTGTGATTATAATCTTTGATAACAAATTAAATTGGTACATCCACACGTTTTTACCTCCATAAGTATACCCATTCATCTCAAATCATTTTGGCTTAGGAGACATTTTGGCCATTGAACTTGTAAATAGGGACAACTTAGCACTTGAACTTCTAAAATTGTTAATTGCACACTTGAAGTTGTAAAAAATTGACAAATTAACCATTTTAAATGGAAATTAGTTAAATTTTTTCATTAATAATTGGATGAAAATTAGCAATTTTTGGATGGAAATTGGTATGAACTCCGATAATTTCATTTGATTTCCGTCAAATTGTTAATAAAATTTAACCAATTTCCGTCCAAAAAATTTCTAATTTCCCCTTTTTTACAAGATCATGCGTGGATGGAATTGACAAATTTAGAAGCTTATAAGGTTAATTTGTCACATTCTTAAAAGTTTAGAGCCAAAATGTCTATTACATATACACCAATCATATCCTATTTTTTTTGCTTTTCTTATTCCTTCGAAGATAATTGTGTTGCCTTTAGTTTTATTTTTTGGTGGCAAATTAACTAGACAATTAGCGCCTCGAATTGTATACTCCTAGGGCCATGTTCTTGGGATTGTTATTTATGTCTAATTTAGCTGGTTTAATTATCACGTAAGTCACGTATCCTAATGAACAAAAGGGTAGATTTATAGTAATTTTTTTTGGGAGAATTCCACTTAAGTGTATTGAAATTGAAAATAATCAACAGATGGTGGTATGATTCAAAGTTGTCACTGTTTGGTGTAATGATTCCTATTTGATGTAATGAATTTGGAACAACGATACCAATCCTTGGATTGCACAGAGCAAGGACATCAAAACTTGCCATACATCTGCATCCTCCGGTCTTAGATAGGGTCATAGATTTGTAAAATATTCAAAACAGTAATATCTCCATGGATATGATTTCTGGGATGTCTCAATAATCAAATTTTTTGTTTCAAAGAAAATCCCAACTTCAATAAAAGAACTACAAAGTTGATTCTTACTCGATAACTAATAATTTTATCCGCCAAAATCTTAAGCTTTGCTCTGCCAAAAAGAAAAGGTGAAAATCATGCTTTTTAATTCTTGCACCAGAAAATCGAGCTATTATGAAAAGTCAAATCTAAAAATCGTGGAAAGATTTCTTTGTGAAATGGATGAGTATTTTTGACATTACATAAAAACTACTCAATACACTGAAAATTGACAATTATTCCTATTACACCAAATTTTGACAGTTTTATACCATATCACCATCTATTGATTATTTTCAACTTCAATACACCTAAGGGAATTTTCCCTATTTTTTTTTATATATTTAAACTCTTCAATATCGGCCAAAAAAAAAGTCTTCAACATCAAACAATTAGTAGTAGTAATAAATAATAAACTAATAATCAACATTCTCAAGATTCAATCCGATTATCTTTTGATGGAAGTTTCGATTTGTTTGGGTCTTACTAAAATATTTAGATGGAAGATTATGGTATGAGTAGGTTTGATTAAAGTGAGACAATTATGAAATATATCTGAATGAATTCAATAACAAGAGATAAAAGGTCAAAAACAGAGTATTACAAAGTTCAACATTCATGATTGTGACTTCTTTTAAGATGGGCTTTGGGCCTTCTATTTGCATCTTTTCCTTTCGTTCATCTAATTCCAAGCACTAACCGCCCATTTAGGAGCATGCGGATAACATAGACAAGCCCGGTCTCTCATGGACAAGTCTCGAAGGCTTCAAGCCCATCCATTCTTCATCATTTTTTTGTTCATCATTCTTCATCATCATATATATATTAAGACTAATGAATTTGATTTTGACATGTTCATTCATTCATGAATTAATACAAGCAAATAATATTCCAATCTTTCCAAACCCAAATTAAAAGATTCTGTTATAGTAAAGCAAAAATCAAGAACCAAGATTTAACCTTTGACGCTCCCTACCTGAAAGGGATTAGTGTCATGGTCTTTTAGACCATAAGACATGGAGATATCTAGTAATATTGTAGAAATAAGTAACGGTTACAAAATGCAAAAGCTAACACTGTGGGCGCCCCCTGGATTGCAAAATACTGCCGTTAATTTCACTCCATAATGGTATCAAAAAAATAAAAAATAAAAAATTCACTCCATAATATTGCTTAAACTGCCATGTATATCTAGGCCTTGCCGACGACAAGGATATGGGAAAACAACCTGGACGTAAGACCTGGAATTAATGGAGTGTTTTGTTCAATTAATTATGTGGATTTTTTTGACAATGAATTCTGCTCTGTATATCTTTAATTACTCATTAATAAAGAATCTCCTTAATTAGGATACCAAAGTTAATTTAATATCACAGTTGTCCTAATGGTATGACAGCTAAACTTACATAAAGGGTTTTCAGCCGTTAAAGTTTTAGACATAACTTTGTATTATAGTGGACCTAAACGAAATTAAAGACTAGGGAAAAAGGGAAGCAAAACCTTTTAATTCTTCTATAAATATGAAATGGTTAAAAAGGGAAACCTAGGGAGAGATAGAAGAAAAAGAAGGCAAAGAACATAAAATAAATGGGTAGGTATAGAGTGCAGCTGAAAAAAATTGAGAACAAAACCTATAGGCATATAAGTTTTGCCAAAAGTAAAAGTGGGCTTGTCAACAAAGCTCATGAACTTTCGACTCTTTGTGATATTATTATAATATATATAATGGTTGCTCTCATTATATTTTCTCCAGCTGGAAGACTCTTTTTCTTTTTGATGGAAAAAAAAAGGTTTGATTTCCTTTGCAAATCCTATTGTTTTACTATATTTCTCTAATTTTATTTTAGTGCTAAGTAATTTGATTTTTGGGTTCTATATATGTAGGACTGAAGAAACTATTGTTCGTTACCTTGACCTCCCTGAGCGTCAACGTGGATGGTACTCTTTCTAAATCTTGTGTTGAAATTGAAAGTTTGGTTATGTTATTATACTATGGTCAATATAATCAGAAATTGTGGAGAATGGCCTTTTTTTGGTCCTTTTGGCTTCACCGTTGATTAATTAGTTTAGCTAATTTTCATGCTTTTTGTGAGCGTGTGTTGGTTTTTTTGGCAGATTTGTCTCTGCTGCTTGTGTTTGGACCGTCCTCTATTTCCTTGCACTTTATTGTGCTGCTTTCATCGATAAATTATTGACTTTGCCTTTTAAAAAAAAAAAATTCAAAAAGGATTTAAGAAATTCAATATTTTGGCTACCAAATTAAGAATTTGATTGATTAGTTCTTAAATACTACATTTTATTCAATAAGAACACGTGTTTCACGATTAAGATAAACGTGTCTCATTCATGAACCCGTGTTTCGTAATTAAGGTAAATCCTTTCAATCTATTTTATTTTATGTTATAATTTCAATCGATTTTATAATGTTTGGTATTAACGCTTGTGCTTCAACGTCAATTAAGATACATGTATTCGATCCAAAATATGTGTTTCATAATTAATCTACCTGTTTGAGCAAAAAAATAATTAATCTATCTTGTTTTTTCCTACAAGGTTGATCGGTCTAATTAATAATGTTGATATATGCATGCTCTTACTTCAACGTGTTTCATGATTAAGATAAACATGCACGTTTGATTAAGATGAATATATTCATCTTATAATTCTGACACTCTTCCTTTTCATTTTGGTAATGAACCGCATCCAATTCCCCAAAGTGTGCAAAATAAGAGGTGGATAACCAAATTATTTAATTTTGACTTAAAGTCCTTTTTCCCCCTAAACTTGCATGATCTTGACGTTTTGCCCCATAAACTTTAATTTTGGACGTTTTGTCCTCTAAACTTGCAATTTGGAACAATTTTAATCCCTCTCATACGGTATTATTGATGTGGCAAATTGGCAATGCCACGTGGGACCAAAAATGCCACGTAGCAATGCCACATCGGACCAATTAAAATGCCATGTGGCATGGCCATGTCAGACCAAGACTCTGACGTGGTATTGCCATATCAGCAATTTGAGAGGGACTAAAATGGCTCTAGATTGCAAGTTCAAGGGACAAAATATCTAAAATTAAAGTTTAAGGGGTAAAACGTCAAGTTTAGGGACAAAAAGGGCTTCAAGTCATTTAATTTTGAATACAAATTTGATTAATTTCTATGATTGTATGCATTTGACAAATTAATGATATATTATGTTTCAGTCCATCCGGCGCATCATGATCACTCAGATGAAGCAAGAATTTGATGAAGCTGGTATTGCCAATCACACCAACAATTCTAGGTTTGCCTTCTCTCATCAGATTGGTTAATGATAATGGCTGGCGACCACTGATTATGTTTTATTAACCAATCTTCTTTTGCTTTTCTAACAGCAAAGAGGAAAATGATGCTAAATTGCAGGTACGTGAAAAGTAGTAGTAGAAATATTTCAGGCTTAGATAAAGTATAATTTTCAAATTACAAGAGGAAAAATTTTATAATCTCTGTATATATACAGGAAGAACTCACACAAAGTACCCAATTAGAAAATGTGGAGAAGCAACTGGCGTATGGACTATAACTCGACTAGTATCAAATAATATTTTCAGAAAATTTTTAAATTTTTATCATAGTTATAATTAAGCATTATTATTTTACTTTTTGAAATGAAGGGTTTTCTTGGGAAATCCAACTTATGGCAAATCAATGAGCGAAATTTGCTACCATGAGATGATACTGAAAGAGGCCTCAAAAGATATCCAATTTCGCGAGGCAAGAGGCACATACACATTTGTTGCGATTAAACTAGCCTAAAACAATAAACAAGAACAAGGAGATTTTACATGGTTCGATTAATTTGATCCACGTCCACGGGCAGAGAGAAATTCTTATTAATTTGGGAGAAAATGATACATTAAGAATACAAGATATAGACCCCTTATATAAACATAAGGTATTTAGTCCTATTCGGACTAGGAGAACTAATACATCAAGAATACTTCGGCCCGATCCCTCCGCTTCCATCACAGACCTCTAGGAAAAATCTACAAAATTCGTAGCTTCACAAATTTCGGGTCGGGTCGCAATTAGGGCCGGGTTAACAAAAATTCCAGGCACAAATAACAACATTAAATGATGCATTCTTTCTTCTCTTGCTCATAAAGTTTAAATAAATAAATAAATTTATTGACCGATGAATTCTTTACCTGTTCTGCTTCTGAATTTACAGCGATTTTTATTGCAAGCAGAGTGTAGTAATCAACATGCCTCACAAGAACTCGGAGCTACTTTTGCACCTCATTTCATCCCTGAGGTATTGGAATCTTAATACTATAATAATTAATTAGTAACTCATTTTAACCATATATAGTTGTTGAAAAATATGTCGAATTTGGCTCCAATCCTCCTCATGAATTTTTAATAAAGTGATGATTAGAAGTGTATCAAAAAGTAATTAAGGGAGTACGCCGAAATGTGTATATTGCTATCTCTCTCGCTATACTTTGCAATTTCAATGATATTTTTTTAAATAAAATGATTCACTAGTCTTTTAATAATTAAGTGTAGCTGTACTAATTAATTAATTAATTAACCATACTCTTGCTTTGCTGTGATAACATTTAGAATCCAATTCTCGCACAAAAGGGAGTTGGCGCCGATGAGGGTTCCAGTTCACGAAGCTCAAACTACAACTTCTTCAGCAGGCAATATTGGAACGGATCTCCTCGGACTTATTCAGCCCTCAAGGTCTAATTTACTTTAAATGCAATGCAACCTCGAAATGAAAGAGATAATCAATTATTAAAATT
This sequence comes from Corchorus capsularis, assembly GCA_001974805.1. Lineage (NCBI taxonomy): Eukaryota > Viridiplantae > Streptophyta > Magnoliopsida > Malvales > Malvaceae > Corchorus > Corchorus capsularis. Next base: position 19,574 of record AWWV01011774.1, on the reverse strand, counting down.
GCCACCCTTTTAGTTATTCAATTACTATATTCTGCTTTATAATTTCTAAATTAAGTTATCTCTACTTTTTAATGTTGTAGAAATTCACCAGAACCTTTGTTTCAAAACCTCCCATTCACGACTCTTCTTCAACAAGGGTTAGGAACCCATTTTTCTTAGCCGAAAAAGAATTGAACAGTGGACCTGAGGTTGGCAGCCTGTATGAATCCTCCGACTCCAAGAATTTTCGATGCAAAGCATGGACAATATCTTTCGAGAGGTAAAAATATGAAGTCGTTTATACTTTCATTTTTTTTTGGGGAAGGTAATAAAATATTTATTAATGGTAGGTACCTAACCAAATATACGGCTTAAATGTCATTTTCCACTTTCAATCCTACTTTTTTTTTTATATTTTAATCAACACACACCTTAATATTTTATTTTTGTTCCATTTTGCACCCTCTGTTACGGTGAACCAATGGAGCCGTCACGGAGTCCTACGTGACATGCAACGTGGCATGCTGATGTGGCAAAAATTTATTTATTTCCCTTCTTTTAATGCTGACGTGGCATACCACATGGCGATTTTCGTCTGACGTAGCATGCCACATCAGCATCATAACGACGCCGTTGGAACTTAACAATTTTTCGATAACGGAGGGTGCAACGTGGAACAAAAATAAAACATTAGGGTGCAAAGTGTTCAAAATAGTAAAAGTAGGGTGCAAAAACGTAGCAATCTGTATAAACTTTAGGGTGCAAAGTGACATTTAAGCCCTCAAATATTTATAGGATATTGATGTTTATTCTTCCAATTTATACATCTCTTATATCCATCAATACAGATAAACGATTAAGGTGTACATATAGCATGGTCCAATTTAACGTGATAACTAAGAATGAAACATGATTAACATCAAACATGTTAGATAAAAGTTGTAAATGAGAATTTTTTTCTTAATAACCAATTTCATTATCAAATTCACATCCAATAAGATTTGAAGTAAATATTTAATAGCATTGATATGTATATGTATATGCATTGATATGTATCAAATTGAATAGGCAATGGCAACAAAGCCGCGAGGGCATGCAGTGGGAAGCGGGGACTTCCATGAGGACTTTCTGCGGCAATGCTTCAAAAGCTTAACTCCTATATATATGCATGGTTTCTTCGTCGATGCAAAAAGAATGTCAAGGACAAAGGGGACAAGATCGATCTTTCTCATGATGCAATCTCCAAATCTTTCAAAAATTCTCTCTATTTGCCTTTCAACTTTATAGCCACCTTAATTATTAGATTCTGCAAAAAAAAAAAAAAAAATTACTGTTAATTTTTTTAAGCCGACTAATTAGATTCTATATTATAAAGAACATTATATAAACTTATTAATTAGTACTATATTTAATTTTTTTATAATTATGCATCCTGCAATTCTGCTTATGTTATTCTCTTTTGTGATTCACATGGGGTTTTCAAATAGAAAATCTTGTGTTTCAAATGTTTAATTTCTTTTTTGGTGTTCAAAAAGTTCAAACCCGAGACCATAAAATTTTTCCTTTTTTGGCTTAGCCTTTACAAAGCTCTGTTAACTCAATACTGAGTTAACACTGTCTAAGTGTAGGTTTTTGATGTACTGTTTTGATGTTTCCCTGATTAACAAAATTCTTGCGTTTTTAGGCTTTAACCAACATGGGGCGGTATATATTCAAACTCGAAAAAATTTTACTTTTTCACAAAGGTTTTGATAGTCACCTTTCAACGCCGACATTACTGTCCAACAAAGTAAAAAACTTTAGCAAACAAAAGAAATTGCCTTTTAAGCTATATGTTAAAAGCCAACGGGCAACGGCTACACTTATAACGTGCATTGCATGTAGAGAGGTTGATTTAAAAACAGCTTGGGTTTTTTTTTTTTTTTTAAATTTTCAATGTTTGAGTTATCAATTTATTGCCCTTTTGGCCTGCACTTCGATTGATGGTGATTAGTTCTTGTTTTTCTGTACAAAAGCACATGTCTCATTCAAGAAATTAAATCCAATGAATGTTGACTGTTAAGACATTTCCAAGAACATTTATGCATAAACACTTTATGAATGGTGAAAACACATTCATATATAGGATTGATTAGTAAGTATATATTTTTGAAGACAATTAGTAAGTATATATGATTGGCTATAGTTGAAGAAAATGTGGTTGTGCCATGATTTTTGCCATAGCTATATAGCTAGCTATTGACTTAATAATTTGGGTATGTTTGTTTATGTTTACATTTCTTTCTTTCTTTCTTTTCCTCGAAGTTACTGCATGCTAGCTGCATAAAAGAGGTCAAAATATCGTACAGGTCGCTCTACTTACAAAATGGGATCAATTTGGTTCCCTACTGTAAAAACTGTCAATTTGGTCCCTTTACCTACAATTTGGTGTCAATTGAGCCCCTCTACTCAATAGAATCTTTCAATTGAGTAAAATTCTGATTCTTGCATAGATTGCTTCTATTTCTGTTGATGTTTCTATTGAGTTTGTTGTGAGCTTCCAGTATTAGTGATCTTCATTTTTCTTGTTGTTTGAAATATCAGTCTTGTAAGCAAAGCAGAAAAACATTTATACCAATTATTTGTAAATAACTAATACTGGACAAACAGATAATCAGATTCTATTAACTAGAGAGACTCAATTGACACCAAATTGTAAGTAGAGGGACCAAATTGACAGTTTTTGTAGTAGGGGGACCAAATTGATCCTTTTTTGTAAGTAGAAGGACCTGTACGATATTTTGACCCAACAATTTAGTTATATCTCTTCCAGAAGGACAATTTAATCTTTTGAAAAGGGCAATGTAGTCTTTTAAAAGTCAATTTAGGGGCTTCCCATCCAGTGCCAAAATTTAGGGGTTTATTACAACTACGAACCAAATAGATAGATGAATCAGATTAAGGCAAATAAAGAAATTAGATAAAAACATCAAGGTAAATATAGTAAACAACAAAACCGGTCTCATGTCATAGAGAATATAATAATTTGTAAACATAAGCATCTCATAAGCTATAATAATGTGCAGACATCAGCATCTAATAGGGAAAAGTCTAATCTTATTTAAACTAGCAAATCCGGTCGTGCTCCGCTACGATAACATTTTTTATCATTTGTGCACAATATGGCAATTAATTTTCACTTTCACAAATTTGACAACTAATAAAAAAGTATTTTAAATCATTTTCTATAGATAATAAATGAGTTAAATAAAAAAGTGAAAAAATTAAACAAATAAAAATGAAGGACTAAATTGTATAAAAATTATTCAAGGATTAAATTACATAAAGTATAAATGTTTTAGGGCTTTACAAAAATAAATTAAGTTGACGGACTGTGTAGAAATATCAAATGGACACATTAGTGTAAAGTTTAAATGTTTGAAGATTATTTCATAAATAACCCTTTTTTTGCATTTGAGGGTGACTAAATGTCGCCCATGAATTTGGTCACTTGTCAATACTCTCTTAGTTGGGATTGCTATTATATTTAAAAGGATTAAGGTTTGTATTTTTCTGCAAAAGTGAGAAAAGATCTTTTCCCTACAATTTTCCTACTTCTAGACTAAGCCTAAGGGAATGTTGATAAGAAAAAAACTTGTACATTATTCTCAAAAAAAGAAAAAGAAAAAAGACTAAGCCTAAGGGAATGCCAACATGTAACCATTAAAAAGACTACTTCATCGATGAGGAGGACTATTCTGAGGTAAGATATTTTCTCTCCCTTGTAATTTTACTTTCTTTGTCAAAACTTGAAATGATTAACCAACGTGTTTTTTTCTAGATTGCAGGCTGCTGCAATGCTGCGTGCAACAGCTGACTATGGCTACCCGTCGGATCTTATGTCGAACTCCTATGAATAAAAAATATGAAAAAGTTTTAGATTATAAAATCTGAGAGAATACGTGTAGGATTAACACACACAACATGAGAGAATACGTGTCACAATAGTATTGGGATCACATGCCGTATAAATACCCCTACAACCTAAAACCCTTGGCAAAAACCCAGGAAAAAGCATTTCGAAAAAAGAAGAAGAAGAGAAGAGATCTGGCGATGGTGGGACGCGATTCGACGGTAAGTGATCTAGCATCTTCTTTCTTTCTTCCTTTTTCTTAAAATTTTGCATCGATCCTAAAATATATTTTTTTTTGAATCTTATCGCAGAGCTTCACCAAATTCGAGCTGAACGAGATGGTCAAGAGAGGCAAAGGAAACCCCTTCGTTATCCTGGTGATAAGAAAAATTCTTTTAATTTCTTTTTTAGATAAATAGAAAAATGGGAGAAATTAGAACAACTGTGTCTTCTTGTTTTGGTGGAGGTTGTTGGCTTGTTGTTTTTTTTGTGTTCAAGAAAAAAGGTGCCGACTTTGTTGTTTTGGTTGCTTTGTTCTTTGATTTTAGCTAACCATTTTAATACCCAGTCCTTATGTTTACTTCTAAGATAGATCTACTTTTAGTGTGAGATTTGAGGCAAATCATGTTAAAGCCATTTGTATTCCCCTTTCCCTCTTGACCAATGGTGTTCTTCAGGACTGTAATACAGTCCGTACAAATTCTTCCATATATACCTGTCCTCTACTTAGACCTTGATTTCCATGATTTTGTTGTTCTTTATAGGCATATATACTTAACCATATAGTTTCTTTTCTTATCAAACTTCCAATCCCAGCGATGTCTTTCCTTGTCTAATAAGGTGACGTCATTTTGCTTCAATATTCCCCTCTGGCAACCCTTACTCTGATAGGCTTTCTAGCTTGGGTCTTATTGTACTTGATTATTTGTCTAATCCTCTATTCGGCCAAGTCCCATTTTCCAGACATCTTCCTGTGAATAGTATTGTTGTCTTGGATTTTATTGTTCTTTTATACCGATTTCAATATGCAGATATACTGATATGATTTTTTGTTAAAAAAACTTTTCGGATGCAGGACTACTACATGGACTGGGAGGACCGGAGGATTATTCAGAGGTAATATTCTTTCTCTCTTGTAATTGTTAAACTTTTTACTCTTCTTTTAGAAAATATTAATCATGTGTATTTTTCTTCTAAATTGCAGACCGAGGTGCTCTTGCTTGCCGCTGCAGACTGTGGCATTGCACTGGATCTTGAGGCTCTGAGGAGGAGGTACTACCGATAGTAGTAGTGAGGGTGGATGGGATGGTGTCACTGTTCATGACCTCCCTTAGATTTAAATAAGATTAAGATTATTGGACTTTCCTTTTAGATGATGACTACGTACATTATGAGATGAAAAAATGCTTATCATATTATTATTAGCTATATCATGAGACTGGTTTTGTTATTTATACCGTGATTGATCTCGATTTTCTTCTTATATCATCTCTTTAATTGCCTTAATGTATCTATTCCGGCTGCCCCTAAACTTTGGAACCCAATGGAAGCCCTGAAATCTGAATTGCCCTCTCCAAAAGACTGAATTGCTCTCTTTGAAAAAAAAACTAAAATATTGCCCTTTTTAATAGAGTTTCTAAATTGCGCTCTCTTTGAAAAAGACTAAAATATTGCCCTTTTTAATAGACTTTTAAATTGCGCGGGCTTAATGCCCAAAATCCCCATGACGTATCACAAAAAGGACACTTTACCCCCTAATCTTTTTTTTGTCCAACTTTACCCCCTGAACTATGAAATAATTGTTGGTCCCAAAGGTGGTGCTAGAGGGGGGTGAATAGCCCACTCCGAAAATTCTTTCAACTTAACAACCTCTTTGCAACACAGGCTATTAGTGCGACCAAATATAAAGAAGAAACTAGTCGGAATAAACAGAGCAGAACAAACACAATAAATATGCAATAAATGGATGTGACAGAGATTATGAATATAACAGTATGCAAAGTAAATGAAGAAGGCAGAGGAGAACAGAGGAATGAATGGCAAACAGTAAAGACTAATAAAGGCAGAGTAACTAAAAAGGATTAGGAGATGCTTAGCTTGACACACGATTTATAGAGGTTCGGTCCACCTGACCTACGTCCTCTACCTTGGCTTTCCCAACCAAGGATTTTCACCAAATCCACTAATCCGATGTAGTTACGGGCCTACACCAAGCCTTTACACAAACCAAGCTTTCCAAGCTTGAAACCACAGCGAGCCAACAAACCTTAGCTCGCACAAGTGCTCCCCGCACTTTATCACAAACAAATGAACAAAGTTTGAAGTGTGTAAACTGATCCTAGGTGATCGAAGTACACAAGGTAAGCTCTGGGCAAGATTTACAAGAATAGATTTAAGAACAGACTTGCTTAAACCAAGCAAAACAGAGGGTTAGAGTTCAGTACGGCTTGGAGAAGAATCTTGAGATTAAATGCTTTCTTTTGGCTTCTTGAATGCTCAAAACTTGTTCCCAACGGTCAATTCAAGCTTTAAATACAAATCTGTCGAAACTAGCCGTTGGAGCGCCGGTTTGAATTTAATCCCGTTATTTTTTCGTTTTCTGGCGCTGACAGAAACTGTCTGATGATGTTGCTGATTCATTTTAGTCTCACTAAATTGGGCTTCCAAATTAGTGGCACTTGAACTTGTTGCAGCTAACTTTGTTCTGGATTTTCACTCACTTCTTCATATGCATCCTTCTTGTTCTGACTTTTTAGTCCCACTGAAATTGGTTCTTCTTTTATTCTGGACCGAGCCTTCAATCTCATGTGCTTTATCAAAGAGGGTTTATGATCATATGCTTCTTCTGTGACTTTGAGCTTAGAATGTTTCGATTTGTTCATAACCATGAGTTGTATGTGTCACTCAATTTGTCACTGCACACTTAAGTAGCTTGGTTAGTTTTCACTAAGTTAGAATGTTTTGTTATCATCAAAAACTATGGAGTCAACAATCTCCCCCTTTTTTGATGATGACAAAACACTCCTTGAATTGAAGTGTTATAAAAGAAGTAAAGATGTAAAACATTTGAGAATTTTACCAAGCTCCCCCTGAATAGATGCACTAAGGCAATTTGGTCTCAATAATTTCACTTGAGAGATTGGTCAGAATAAAAATGCTAAATCAGAAGAGAAGAGTTAGAGCAGTTTATATTGAAGACACAGTGAGAACAGCACACAGACAAGCAACATCTATCTCAACTCAAGGAATAAGTAGAAAGAAAGTCAGCAATTGGTCTGAAACCAATTAGAGATAGATAATTAAACTCAAGATTCATATGTAGGCAATTTAGTGATAAGAAGTTATGCAATGAATATAGTTGCACTAAATGCTCAACGAGAGAAAAGGGGGTGAAAAGCAAATGTTCAGTTAGCAAATGTCCAACTGAAAAAAAATAATACCAGTTTAGTGCTCCCCCTTTGAGTAGTCAATTCATCAACCCCTGCGACCCCAACCTGCATGCCATAAAGTTTCCTTTATGCCATGCGAGGTATCATGCAACAGATTATTCTCACTGAAGCGCAAGCACGATTTAGTGTGACCAACTCATCAAATCATAAAAGTGGCCCTGTAACCTGTATCAGAATATCAATTCAAGTCCTATATTTTTCTCCCCCTTTTTGTCAGAATCAACAAAAAGGTTTGAAAAAACTGCAAGACAGAGTTAGTAGCCACAAGTACGGTGCACAAATCCTTAAGAGAAGGATTCACAATAACGCAATATAAGCAAAGCACCTACCGGAGAAATATATATAACAATAGAATCCAAAGGCACAACAGTGCCAAATGAGAAAGAGGTAGGAGAGAGGAAAAAACAGAATCCAACAAATATCGAAGGCACACACAGGTGCCACAATGTTCAGAATGCATGAAGAGAGATACAATGCATGGGGGAATAGAGGAGGTGAAGGAGTAGAGAAGAGAAGAATCTAAGTCTTCTTTATCTTCTTTGATGGACTTTCAGAAGATGAGGCATTCTTTGTCCGAGGTCGCTTGGGAATGCTTGTTGATATTTTTGACAGCTTCGTTTCCTTGCTCATTTGATCCTTATTAGAAGAGCCTTCTGTAGATTCATCTCTTTGGCTTTCTTGACTTGTCTCATCAGAAGATCTTCCTTTATTTTCACTGGCTGATTTGGCTTTAATCTCTTCATCTACTGATTCTTCATCACTATCAATACCTTCTCCTTTTTCTTTCTCTGTTTCTGCTTCTTCATCAGAGCTACTCACTTCTATAAGTGCCATAGCTTTTGTTATCCTTTTGGCTTGTGAGGACGAGTCTTTGCTAGCCAATTTCTCCAATAGCAGTGATATAATTTCACCAACTTCCTGACGCCATGCTTTGCTTTCCTTGATCACTTCATTCTGAGCACGGGTTACCTCTCTCAAATCATCCTTCATTTCAAGAAGCATTTTCATTATTAGGAAGTTGCTGCTGTCAGGAGCTTCTTTTTGTTGTGGAGAAGATGGTAGATCAAGAAGACAACAGCTGTTCTTAAGATCCTTATGCTCATGAATTTTGGTTCTAAGTCGAGTTCCAAGAGTGGTTATGATATGTCCAAAGCCGCAGATGAGACTTGGTTTGTAGGACTTCATGTTGCCAATTCTTTTCATCTCATTGATGATCATCTAAGAAAGATTCACACGCACTCCTTTCCAGATACAAGATAGTAGCCAGACTTCTCTATCAGAGATGTAGTTTTCATCACTTTGATAAAACCAAATGTTGTTTCGAATGAACAACAAGGTCATTTTGGCATCGTTTCTCAAGAGTCTTCTTTCACTTTTTAGAGTGGGAATAAATTCATCATGCTCATTGAACAACTTCCATGCCTCATTAACATTGAAGTTTTCTGGTGGTTCTGAGTCGCCCTTGAGATATTCAATATTTAAGGCTTGACCCAGTGTCATAGCAGATAAAATACTTTCTTTTCCACAGACATGAACAAAAAGATCATTTCCTGTGCTGTCTGTGCGAATCTCAGTGTAGAATTCTTTAACAGCGCTCTCACTAATCTGCTTCTTATTGACATGAACAATCCCCATCCAGTTCATATTGACAAACTTTTCATGAAGACTAGCAAATGCAAGATTTTGAGATAAACCTTCCCAATCAAAGATTTTGGCCAGCTTCAAATTGAATTCTACGATATCATCGTACCTGAGCCTGTGGGCAACATCCCTAAAGTGATTGAAGGGAATTTGCTCACTAGGGCTTCCTACCAGAAATTTCTCAATTCGGCTTTCTATTGGTTTGACATCTGTTTTTGTCTTCTCGGCTTCCCTTTTTGCTCGAACAGCATCATCTAATTTTTCAATCTTCTTCCAAATGTCCTTCTTCCGATTTCCTTTGTTGCTATCTTTGCCTCTTTTTTCCATCCTTGAGTGTTGAAGAGACAGTTTCCAGAAGGAGTCAAGAGAATAGAGGGAGAATGTAGGAGGTAGATGCAAAGGTAGTCTAGCGTTTGCTTAGAAAAGTTGAGAGAATGAGAGGAATAAGTTTTCGAGAGATTTGAGAGTTTTAGCAGGAGAATTAGAGAGAGAGAGAGAGAGAGAGAGAGAGAGACGCAATTAAGTGATTTAGTGGGAGAGTAATTCTCGGGAAGTGGAGAGTTTGAAACTCAAACGCCAATCGACAGAAATGTTAGGAGGGAAAAATCCCGCCTAAAATTTTGCCGACGTGTCAGGAAGGGATCCTGACAGATTAGCGATTTTAATCCCAACAATTTCGATGGCTATTTTGGTGAGAGCAAATCTTAGACAGAATGAAAAATGCATGATCACACATGACATGCATCTAACATTCCTAATTCATTTCTAATGCGACTAAAATGCTCATCACACAATGATTTAGTGAATATGTTAGCCAATTGATGCAAGGAATCAACAAAGTTAATTTCGATATCACCTTTTTGGACATGATCCCGAATGAAGTGATATCTTATCTCGATGTGCTTGGTGCGTGAGTGCTGAACTGGATTTTTGGTGATGTTGATTGCACTTGTGTTGTCACACAGCAATGGCACCTTTTTTAAGTCAATTCCAAAGTCTCTTAGCTGTTGCTTGATCCATAGGATTTGAGCACAGCAGCTTCCAACAGCAATATACTCAGCCTTGGCAGTAGAAAGAGCCACTGAGTTTTGTTTTCTGCATGACCAGGAGACAAGTGCATTTCCAAGGAATTGGCAAGTCCCATTGGTGCTTTTTCGATCAGTTTTGCTGCCTGCGAAATCTGCATCAGAGTATCCTACAAGTTCCAAGCCTATACCCTTTGGATACCACAAACCTAGGCTTGTAGTTCCCAAGAGATACCTGAAAATTCTCTTGACAGCAGAAAGGTGAGATTCTTTGAGGCAAGATTGAAATCTTGCACACAAGCATACACTAAACAGGATATCTGGTCTTCTAGTAGTTAAGTATAGAAGTGACCCAATCATACCTCTGTAGAGTTTCTGATTCACTTCTTTACCTTTTTCATCTGAGTCCAGTTTGACTCCACTAGCCATATGTGTTTTCATTGTTTTGCATTCCTGCATGTTGAATTTCTTCAACATTTCCTTAGTGTATTTTGCTTGACTTATGAAGATTCCGTCCTTACATTGTTTGATTTGCAATCCAAGGAAAAATGTCAGCTCACCCATCATGCTCATCTCAAATTCACCCTGCATTTCCTTAGCAAAATACTCACAGAGACTTTCATTAGTAGCACCAAAGATTATATCATCGACATATATCTGAACTATAAGCAGGTTAATGCCTTTCCTTTTCAGGAACAGTGTAGTGTCAACACATCCTCTAGAAAAACCTTTTTGAAACAGAAACTTTGATAGTCTCTCATAATAAGCTCTAGGAGCTTGTTTGAGACCATACAAGGCTTTGTGCAGTCTGAAAACATCATTTGGTCTTCAAAACCAGGAGGTTGTTCCACATACACTTCCTCTTGAATGTAACCATTCAAGAAGGCACTTTTCACATCCATTTGAAACAATTTGAAATCTAAATGATAAGCAAAGGCAAGTAAAAGGCGTATAGCCTCTAACCTGGCAATAGGAGCAAATGTTTCATCATAATCAATGCCTTCTTCCTGGTTATAGCCTTTGGCTACCAGTCGGGCCTTGTTTCTTACCACATTTCCAGTTTCATCTAGCTTATTTCTGAAAACCCACTTTGTGCCTACGATTGGATGATCTTCAGGCCTTGGCACCAAGGTCTAGACTTTATTTCTCTCAAACTGGTTCAGCTCCTCCTGCATTGCTGCCATCCAGCTTTCTTCCTTTTCTGCTTCTTCAAATGTCTTTGGTTCTATTTGTGAGATGAATGCAGCGAATTCACAAGTCTCTTTTAAACCACTTCTTGTTCTTAGTCCCTATTTAGGATCACCAATAATTTGATCCAAGGGGTGACTCTTTGCATGTTTCCAAGCTCTTGGAAGGTCATGATGTTGAACTTCCACTCTCTGCAAACTTTCTATAGGAGGTTCTTCTCCTTGAGCCTCCTTTCCTGCATTTTCTGGAACTAGATTGGTGTCACTAATTTGCATCTGCCTTATAGTCTCACTAATTTCACCTGCATCATCATCATCACCCACTACCCTTCTCGGTGGCGCATTAGTTTCATAAAAAACAACATGAATTGATTCTTCAACAACTAAAGAAGTTTTGTTAAACACTCTGTAAGCTTTAGAATTCAGGGCATAGCCCAGAAAGATGGCTTCATCACTCTTGGCATCAAACTTTCCAATGGTTTGTTTTCCATTGTTCAAAACAAAACACTTGCAGCCAAAGCTTCTGAAGTGAGAAATGTTTGGTTTTCTCCCTTTATAAAGCTCATAAGGAGTTTTTGAAAGTATAGGTCTGATAGAGACCCTGTTTAAAATATAGACTGCAGTTTGAGTGGCCTTGGCCCAAAAATATTTAGGCAAATTGTTTTCACAAATCATAGTTCTAGCCATGTCTTTTAGTGTTATGTTCTTCCTTTCCACCACACCATTCTGTTGTGGGGTTCTGGGAGCAGAAAAATTGTGAGAAAAGCCATTTTCATTACAAAAACTTTCAAATTCATGGCTTATGAACTCACCACCATGGTCACTTCTAATGCTAGTAATGTTGTAGCCTTTCTCATTCTGAACAATCTTACAGTGTTTAGCAAAAGCTTCTAAAGCATCATCTTTGTGACTTTAGAAAATAAATCCAAGTGAATCTAGAGTAATCATCAACAATCATAAAGCCATAAGATTTACCTCCCACACTCCTGACATCAATAGGACCAAAAAGATCCATGTGCAGAAGCTCAAGCGGTCGCGTGGTAGAGACAACATTGTTTGACTTGAATGAACTTCTGACTTGTTTTCCAAATTGGCAGGCTTCACAAACTTTATCATTGTCGAACTTCAGTTTGGGCAGACCTCTGACCAGGTCCTTTTTCACAAGTTTAGTTATAGTGTTCATGCTAGCATGACCTAATCTTTTATGCCACAACCAACTATCAGAAGTATTGTTAGCCATCAAACAAATATTATCTTCCAAGATTAAATCATCAAGAAAGACAACATATACATTACCATGCCTCTTTCCAACAAACTTGAGCTTGCCTGTTTTGATGTCGAACACTTGGCAAACGTGAGAGTCAAAGTATATTCTGTTACCTTTGTCACAAAGTTGACTAATGCTCAGCAGGTTGTGCTTTAGGCCTTTCACAAAGCACACATGTGTAATTTGAGCAGAGCCTTTGCCAACAGTTCCAATTCCTTGTATTCTTCCTTTGGAATTGTCACCAAAGGTGACATTACCTCCATTCTTCATTTTAAGCTCTCTGAACATCTTTTTCTCTTCTGTCATGTGTTTTGAACAGCCACTGTCCAGGTACCAGGGCTGTTTTTCCTTCGGTTGAGCCTTCAAACAATATTCTTGCTGCTCTTGCTCAACCTGCATACACACAATTTCAGTTTGCTGCTTTAGGTACCCATACTTTGATGGGTCCTTGAGGGTTAGTAACAACATATGTGCCTTTTGACACCCAAACAAGCTTAGTTCGGAAGGGTTGTCCATCCTTCTGATAGCATTCAGGGGATTGATGACCCTTCCTGCCACAAGTATAGCAGGTCATTACTCTAGGCTTAAATTGCCTTCTGTTATGTCTGTTTTTAGTCCGAGCAATTTGTGTGTTGTTTTTAGTCACAGCAATTTCATCATTTTTCAAGCTTTCTATCTGTTTTAACAACTTTTCATTTTCAGCCTTAGCATGCTTCAGATCAGCAAAGAATGCATCATATTTAATCGTCATGCTATCAAGATTGATTTTAGTGATCTCCAAATCAAGCATTATCTCAGTGTTCCTTTTTTTTAAGTTTTTATACAAAAACACAGTATGCTCATATTCTTCAAACAATTCATCATATTCATCATGCATTTCATCAACAGAGATATCAGGAAGATCAGAATTTACCTCAGTGCTCTCTTCTTCTGCCATGATGCAGAGATTAGCCTTGGTTCCTTGTTCATTGTCACTAGTTTCTGAGTCTGAGACATCATTGTCTGACCAGGTACCAGCAACCATTGCCTTTTTCTATTTCCTATCTTTTCCAGGGATTTCTTTCTTGTTGAGTGGACAGTCACTTTTAATGTGACCAGGTTTTCCACACCCAAAGCAAGTGAATTGATTGTCCCTGTACTCGATCATCATTTCTGAATCTTTCTCGATTGTGTCTGAATCGATCTCTTCTCTGACCTCTCTTGTAGATGAGTTGATTTCTTCTTCCTTTTAGCCTTCTGTATTTTCTTACAAGCATTGCAGATTCATCGTTGTCATCAGATGATTCACTTTCATCCAATGTCAGTTCCTCTATTTCTTCCTCTAATGCAGAAACTTTGAGAGCTAGTCCTTTCTTCTTTTCTGTATTCTTCTTATCATGACTTGCTTCATGTTTTAGTTCCGATTCATATGTGAGCAGTGATCCACATATGTCATCAAGAGTGGTGGAGTTTAAATCTCTACATTCCCAAATAGCTAGAGTCTTGGGACTCCAAGATCTTGGGAGTGCTCTGAGCAACTTTTTCACCATGTCACTTTCTGAGTAAGCCTTTCCCAGCTGTTTAAGTTGATTTGTGATGCTCACAAATCTGTCATATATTTCTGTGACAGACTCTTCTGGCTTCATTTTGAAAGACTCATACTCAAGAGTAAGGAGGTTTATTTTGGACTCCTTCACTTGAGAAGTTCCTTCATGAGTGACTTCCAGCTTATCCCAGATTTCTTTAGCAGTTTCACAGCCAGCAATCCTGTTATATTCAGTAGCGCTCAAGGCACAATGCAGAGTATTGACAGCCTTGTAGTTGACTTGTATTTTCCGAACATTATCTGCATTCCATTCATCCCAGCTTTTGGGAACTTCCCTTCCTTCAGCATCTGTTTTCTTGGGAACGAATGGACCATGGACAACTACTCTCCACATGTCAAACTCATTTGCCTTTAAGTAGACAGCCATTCTGTTTTTCCAACATTGATAGTTTGTTCCATCAAACAGAGGAGGTTTGTGAGTTGACTGGCCTTCCGCTATAATGTTTGCAACATTCTAAGAAGAACTTCCAGTAGCCATAATGGATCTCTCTTGGGGATGTTAATCCGTTTGATCAAGAGACAGGCTCTAATACCAATTGTTGGTCCCAAAGGTGGTGCTAGAGGGGGGTGAATAGCCCACTTCGAAAATTCTTTCAACTTAACAACCTCTCTGCAACACAGGCTATTAGTGCGACCAAATATAAAGAAGAAACTAGTCGGAATAAACAGAGCAGAACAGACACAATAAATATGCAATAAATGGATGTGACAGAGATTATGAATATAACAGTATGCAAAGTAAATGAAGAAGGCAGAGGAGAACAGAGGAATGAATGGCAAGCAGTAAAGACTAATAAAGGCAGAGTAACTAAAAAGGATTAGGAGATGCTTAGCTTGACACACGATTTATAGAGGTTCGGTCCACCTGACCTACGTCCTCTACCTTGGCTTTCCCAACCAAGGATTTTCACGAAATCCACTAATCCGATGTAGTTACGGGCCTACACCAAGCCTTTACACAAACCAAGCTTTCCAAGCTTGAAACCACAGCGAGCCAACAAACCCTAGCTCGCACAAGTGCTCCCCGCACTTTATCACAAACAAATGAACAAAGTTTGAAGTGTGTAAACTGATCCTAGGTGATCGAAGTACACAAGGTAAGCTCTGGGCAAGATTTACAAGAATAGATTTAAGAACAGACTTGCTTAAACCAAGCAAAACAGAGGGTTAGAGTTCAGTACGGCTTGGAGAAGAATATTGAGAGTAAATGCTTTCTTTTGGCTTCTTGAATGCTCAAAACTTGTTCCCAACGGTCAATTCAAGCTTTAAATACAAATCTGTCGAAACTAGCCGTTGGAGCGCCGGTTTGAATTTAATCCCGTTATTTTGTTGTTTTCTGGCGCTGACAGAAACTGTCTGATGATGTTGCTGATTCATTTTAGTCTCACTAAATTGGGCTTCCAAATTAGTGGCACTGAAACTTGTTGCAACTAACTTTCTTCTGGATTTTCACTCACTTCTTCATATGCATCCTTCTTGTTCTGACTTTTTAGTCCCACTGAAATTGGTTATTCTTTTATTATGGACCGAGCCTTCAATATCATGTGCTTTATCAAGGAGGGTTTATGATCATATGCTTCTTCTGTGACTTTGAGCTTAAAATGTTTCGATTTGTTCATAACCATGAGTTGTATGTGTCACTCAATTTGTCACTGCACACTTTGGTTAGTTTTCACTAACTTAGGTTATGTTTGGTTTGGGGGAAACTCCATTGCCAGTGGTAATATTGCACAGGTAAAGACATATTGACACGTTTGGTTGCCAACGAATTTTGGAGGTGGGAATAACATTGCCACCCTAATGGCAATATTGGCCTATTTGAGTGGCAATCTTTTTGCCACTCTCAACCCAGGTCTTATGATATTGCCAGCAATAAGTCATTGCCAGCAATCTTTTTCCCACTGGCAATGGAGTTTTCCCCAAACCAAACACAACCTAAATTAGAATGTTTTGTTATCATCAAAAACTATGGAGTCAACAATAATGACACTTTACTTTTTGTCGTAATAGAATTCAGTCATCTACGTGCACATAACCCAGTGTTGACGGAATTGGACCTGACAGTTGAACGGTTGAACCGGAGAACTGGCCATGAATCTGATTCTGTCATATATATACAGCCGGTTAAAGGATCAGTCAACAACCGCCTAAATCGGGCAGTTGAACCGGACCAGCCTGAAAAATCGAAATTACACACAATTAGACCGACTGTCGAATTGATTGAACCACGATCGACAATAAATTCAGTTCACCCTCGGATCTGGTTTTTCTCAATATTGATATAACCAACATGTCTGTTAACTCGAGGTTTTTTTGCTGACGTGGAATTTCCACTTCAGCCAAAAAGTAGACTCCACCTGGATTTTCATCAATTTCTGGAATGTTAAAAAGGTTGACATGGGTCCACTTTTAACTGACGTAGTGACGTAAAAATTCCATGTCAGCAGACAACCTCGAGTTAACAGAGTCGTTAGTCACGTACACACAGGTGACTAAATTCTCTTACGGTAGGGGGCAAAATGTCCTTATTTCATACTTTAGGAGGAAAAGTTGGAAAAAAAAAATTATGGAACAAAGTATTCTTTTTTTGTGGAGAAATTATTAGATGGGACGGACCCACCACGTCATCCATGGGACTAACCAATGGAATCTTGCTATGTCAAATGACCTCCTTAAATTTAGGCACGATTTTAGCCCAAGGTTTAGTTAGCCCCCTTTAAAATAAATCCTCTATAAAGGGTAAGTCCCCAAATTTGAGATATTATTAGGATGGGGTTTTAGAAAATTGATGAGTTGTCTTAATATCATTGGTTGGTTCCATAGATGACGTGGTGGGTCCAACCCACCTAATAATTTCTCCTTTTTGTGACATTGTAGGGGAGATTTTGGGCATTAAGCCCTTGTGGAAGATACTATAACTAGCGTTAAATGATTCAATTAAGGGTCAAATAAGGCAACCATTAGCAATCAACGGTTTCTTTATTAATTAGTAAGCAATCAATTATAGCTTATTTTTAAAATCAAATTAAGCATCGGCCGAAGAAAATTACTCAGAGCCCTCATGCTGATCGATCCCAGCAAAGAATTGTGTTTAAAACAAAAAGAAATACTAAAAACGAAAAGCTTATTTAAAGCAACATAGACTCTGGATTTTCGATGTATCCTCTGAATGCCTTGAGCCATTCAGCACCAATTGCACCTATAAAAACAGAAAGTGAAAATTACATCGATTGTCTATCTATATATTTGTCTTCAATTAATTACGAGTTAACGGGACTTCAATAGAACTACATATATACCATCAATAACACAATGATCGCAGCTTAGAGTTACAGACATGAATGAAGCAAACTTGAATTGTTCAGGACCCGAGCCATGGACAACCCTCTTCTCAGCTGTTCATGGTAAAGTCAAGCAATCAGAGAGAAGCAGTAATTAATATAAGTTGATGAAAGGCAAAACTAAGGACAAATCTTACCAGACCCAACAACAAGAATTCCTGCCTGAGGAGGGTTAATGATGGCACAAATACCAAATGGCGCACCTAAGCTGGAAACAGTATATGTGCCTCCCTGCAAGCATAAAAACCACTTATGAGATTACATTATCATCATACCACCAGTTAATCCAATATTTCTCATAATGCTCTGGTTTTAAGCTATTCTCTTCAGACTTTGGGTCTAATGCTTGATCTTGATAGCTTTTGGGTCCGCATCCTGCAATATTTAAACTACAATTAAGACTTAAACTTCTTTTTAATAGAGAAACGACCATAAGATAAGTGCTAACTCTGACAATAAGGACATAAAAGCTCATAGTCTATTTGCACTGCTACATTTATATTCACATTGTTATATCTGGATTGGCAGTAAAAGACAACATTTTATGCGTATATATGAGTATAAGCATGTTATTGTACTTATTATAATTCTTCTTATGGCTTGTGCCTGTGTTCAATTGTTTTTTTTTTTATGGTTTAATGGATATTTTGATCTTTGAACTTCTAACTTGTAAGAAATGAACAAATTAACCATTCAACTTCTAAAATTGCTAATTGCACAAAAATAGACAATATAGCCATTTTTGGACGGAAAGTGGTACGGCTCCATTAAATTCATGGAGCCGTACCAATTTCCGTTAAAAAAAAGAGTAATTTGTCTATTCTTACAAATTCAAGTATGCAATTGACAATTTTAAAAGTTTAATGGTTAATTTGTCCAATTTTTATAAGTTCATGGGCAAATTGTCCCATAAGCATTTTTATTATCATGATGACTGCAATGTATTTTTTGTAAGTTGGATGCCATGTCATATTTTTCCAAGATTAATTTACCTAATTAACTTTAACAAGTTAAACGGCATTACCTCCTTCCCTTTTCTCTCTCTTACCACCACAATACTCTTCCATTTTTTTTAATAAATATGTATTATTCATCCGGTAGCAGGAATAAAAACTGCTACAAAACTAGTAGAAAAGAGCTCTTACAAAGAACAGCTAACATTTTACCAATCAAGTTGCAAACACCAACTATTACAAAGAAAAATATTTATGGGATCTTTAGCAATATTTCTGATATCAAGCAACCTGATCCTGATAAAGTCAATCATAGATCTAAAGGACTGCTCCACAATGTGCATCTACTGCTGAAATATACGACTATTTCTTTCTCTCCAAATGACATAACAGAAAGCATTCCATGCCCGTTTCAAGATTAAAGAGAGAAGAGATTTACCTTTAAATCTTGAAATAGCCTATTGAAGCTCATACTGCCAATTACCAACAGCTCTATTCAATCTGCAAGCTTTAAGAACTCTCTCCCATAATTTCCTCGAGTAATCCCAAGTAAAGAATATATGGTCTCTACAATCAGTTTGTTGTCCACAGAGCACACGGTTCATAGAGTCTAACTCTATATTCTAGCTACTCAATCTGTCCTTAGTAGGCAAGCGATCAAGAATAGTCATCCAGGTAATTAAAGAGTGCCTAAGATAATTATAAGAGAACCACACTAACCCCTTCCAAGGAACTCGAGGCTGCTGATGCCTCAATTGATCATACATCAGAGAAATCTTGTAAATATAGCCAGGTTGATTCCAGTCACCTCTCTGAATATACTGATTAGCTTTTCAAATCCTATTCAAATCTTCTTGTAGCGTGATTTTTTTTAAATCCATTCAAATCCTTTTCCAGATCCTTGTTTTCTTTCATAAGCTTCAGAGAGATCTGCTTGAATTTGGGGTTTTTTTTTTTAGTGGGATTCTTATCAGGATGTCCACTTCTAGGTAAACTTCCTATAATCCTTCTCCAAATCATCATCTCTTGCACAATATTAATAATCTAAACCTGGTTCTTCTTTTCATCTTCTTCCTCTCTTTTTTTTTGTTTACCTACAGGACATATGCAAATATTCAATTTAAAGCTTGAAAGCCTGAATTTTAGCTTTTTTTTTAAATATAGAGAGAGAGAGAGAGAGAGAGAGAGAGAGAGAGAGAGAGAGAGAGAGAGAGAGAGAGAAGAGAGAGAGAGAGAGAGAAGAGAGAGAGAGAGA
>AWWV01011773.1:0-12755 GCA_001974805.1 Corchorus capsularis | reverse complement strand
TGTACCAAAAGGTGACACATGTCACGCCACGTGTACCAAAAGTGACACATGGCCGCATGCCACGTGCACAAAAGGACACATGTCACGTGTCTTTTTTGTCCACATGGCACGCCCCGTCGGACGCCGTGACCATATCCGTTTGTTTTACCGGACAGAGGGTGCAAAGTAGCACAAAAATAAAACTTTAAAGTACGTTTTGATCAAAATAAAAAAGTTGGATGCAAAGCGGCAGTTCGTACAAACTTAAGGGTGCAAAGTGACATTTATACCATTCTATTTTTGTTTACACCACTTTCTGTCAACATTTAGCCTGCAAGTAGATTTAATCTTTGGATTTTCCTATTTACCTGTGAGAAGTTGACAATTATTTTCATGTTAGGTAAAATTTTGGTACCTTAAGAGAGAAAGGTTCAGAGTTGGAAAAAAAAATTAAAAATCTGTACTAATTGCCATGAGTCATGGCATTGGGTATTACAATGTCTCCATGTGTCGACTATAATTATATGTATATATATATATGTGCTTATAGCTGTAAGTAATATACGTTTAGCTTAGAGTTTAGGCCTCCAGCTTACTTGGTTATTTCATGGTGTGGCAAAGTAAAATTTTTCTAATGTAAAAAGTATTGTATCCCTATTTCAGTCTTTTCAACTTATTCCAGAGGTTTTCCAATCTAATTTTTGTTTATATTATAATATTCTTATAGCATATATTGATATATTATGATTTTCCTTCATTGGTAGTTGATTTGATTCTACTTTATAACAATTGAGTTTTGGTGATTTTTTTTAGGAAAGAATCATTTTCATTTCTTGGTTTGGGATTACAAACGCACAGGAAGACCCGTACACCGCTACATGATTAGCACAATACTGAAACGCTAATCTATGAGCCAACAAATAAACCCAATGAAATCTCATTACAATTCAATAAACCCAATGAAATCTCATTACAATTCAAATAAATCTCTATGCCCATAAATAAACTACCTACCTACCAAATACATAAATAAACAAATTACAAATAAACTCATATTCCGTGAGAGTTGACTCACATTCCGTGAGAGTTGAATCTAAGACCTCATGGTCTAGGTAAGCTGGAACTAAGAGTTCAGTATTTTACCACCAGGCCAAATGTCTGATGACGAGTTTTGGTGATTTACTTTTGGTAATTTAGAACCCATTGATTTAATTTTTGTTCTTTTGACATTTATAGGCATCTCTTGGAGTGTTATAGTAAATAGAACTTGGGGATATTTGATCATGTTTGAACATGAATGATATCTATTTTTGATTATTTTTGGCGTTGTATTTTGCAAGCTATTTGGGTGATGGAAAATGCATCTCTCAAATAATGTCATCAGCTATGGTTGGTGCAGACAAGGTCCAAATTTAAGGCGAGGTATATTGGTTATTATCTTATATTAAATTAATTGTCTATCAAATTTCCTCCTATGGAGCTGTGTGATATTTGATCATTACTCTTCGCTTGCTTTTACATTCTACTTCGTTTTGGATAGAAAGCACCACATAGAACTACCTTTTGAATCTTCTTCTCATTATATTTCATTTATGTTCATGGAACTTCAAAATTCTCTCTCTATGAACTGTATTTTCAGGTCATTGCTCACACCACAACAGCCCCTTGAATTTGCTTCCTTGAATTCTGTTGCCCTAGATCAAGATTTCCAACAATTATTTCCCCCCAATTCCACCCTTTTGAGATCAGCAAAAACCTTAACTTGATAATACCACAGCTATAAAATCTTTAAATTCCATACTTACCATAAACCCAATTAAGCATACTTACCCAACTCTGCCATTGATGAACTTTGCAATAGAATTTGGAACAAAGGTCTCTAACCATTCCTTCATCTGTATTCTGGAAAATGGTAACTAACCTAAGCTTTCTTCAAATTTTGGAACTTTATCGAAAATTTCTCCAACAACCCTCAGTTACTCAAAACCTTAATTAAAAACTTTAAAATACCAATTCTAACTGTACAAATAGATACAAATTGGCAGGTAATATCATGTCCCAATTAGCCTATAATTCCTAAAAGCTAAAGTCATTAGAATTAAGGAAAAAGAGACTTAGATAATACCCATTATAAACCATATGAAACACTAATAAAACGTTAGGGACTATAATAAAACGTTAGGGACCACTGTTTATGCAATGTCAAATGATATTTAGAAGAAATGCAATTGGTATAGAGATTGTAAAGGCTTATAAAAAAAAATACTCATAATATAATTAATAATTAAAATGAAGCAAACTTGAATTGTTCAGGACACGAGGCAGGGAGAACCCTCTATATTGGTGTCCTAAAGATTAATTTGTAACAAAAACCATAAACTTAGAACTAATTAAAAGCAATAAGAGAATCAAACAACCGTCTTAATCTCAGGCACTACCAATGGTTGAATCCAAATGCCACCTAAAAATTCCTTGGTGTCGTAAAGATCTCTGATCGATGAATAAACTTGAACACCATCATCATATTTCATATCCTTCAATGAATAAGAAATATTTCCACCATTGCAACCGTGGATGTCAGTGAACATGGGGAATTGGATTGTATTGCTCTTCCTATGCTCAATGTCTTGTACAACCAAACATGTGGTTTGACTTAAGTACAATATCTTCGTCTCCAAATTGTTAATTGGAACCCATTCGTGTCGACTCCTATCCAGCTTCAATAGATGCACCGACTTTCCCAATTGATCAAGACCCACTGATAGCAATTCAGATTCATGGCAAACCAAAAATTGGCGTGAGTTGCCTGACAAGTAGCGCGATGATTCAACTTCAAAGTTCCAATCGAAGGTGCCTGCATCTGTTAGTTCTAAATAAACAAGGCTTCCATCCTTTCCCAAATAATAAAAGGATTGGCCATCAAAAACTGGGTTGCTCAAACAAGGGTCAGGCAATGCTTCATGGAAAATTGGATGGCGAGTCCAATTCGAATTAGATGACTGCAAATGGATTATATCCATATGGTATTGAGGTAAATGACAGATGCCAATAATTTGACAATCTGGTAAAGTTGGTGGGTTCGTAAAACAGAATCCATCAAAATCAACCCCCATGGGCAAATTGGGGAGTTGAAATATCTTATTCGTGAAAGGCTCAAAGAAGAAGATTGAATTTGGAGGTTTTGTCACGAGAAGCCACCCATCTTTAGAAAAGCGAACTTGACAGTCTTCAAGTTGAGGGATGTTAATGCGATGCATCAATTTTCCGATTGGGTCATAAAGGCTATACATCCCTTTCCTTCGAAGTGGGAACATGAACCAAGGGTAATTCTTCGGAACACTCTGATTGAGCTTCCATTGAATTGGTTGCACCAAGGATCTCCACGCCTTGCATACGGATTGAAAGTTCATACAATCAAACTCCGAAGACAAATATTGATAAATTGATTTTTGTACCTCTAATGGAAATTGGAACCACTGGCTTTCTCTTTGATTCTCATCATTGTACTCTATCCTTTGATGAATGGTTTTATATTCATGACCATGATCTTCTTCTTTACTGATAATTTGATTATCAGCACATCTCGATTCATGAGGGATGAAACTGCAAGCAAGCAACTTTGACTAATTAATAAATATATATATATATATATATAACATGAATAAGGTAATTTAACTAATAAGTATATATAACATGAATAAGGTAAATTAATTATAAAGTACAAGAGAAAATAACATATATGTATTTGTATTTATATTTACCTTAAAGTAGGCCTGAGTGGTTCATGTGATACCCAAATACTTGAATAGGGATTATTAATGCTCCATATAGATAAGCACTTGTCAGCCAAACTAAATGAATAAAGGAATTCTTCGTTATCTTCTTCACTGAAAAAGATTCTATTACCGCTGCTGCACATGCCTAGTTCCACCACAGAGAAGGATGTGGAATAATTTCCTACCAAGAAAATTATCTTATCCTCACTTATATTGAAAACTCTTTCCCATCTGTCTTCGATAAAATTCATCTTAAATAAAGCAATATCAAATATGGACTTCCTTCGAACCATCAGCAATTCACCACATAACTCCACCAAGTTATCTTTGGTAAGCCTAGTATTTGCTGGTAACGTTGCTTGCAAGTATTTCATATGGATTTTATTATGCCTATCAAATTCTACCTCGCATAAGTTTATACCCTCAGACACGTAGAATTTTCCATTGCAATAAAGTGCTTCTTTGAAGGAATGTGACTCACCATTACCAAACCTCCGTCGATTCCACCCGTCCTTCCCAGGACGACAGAACAATAACATGCCCTTGTTCTCAATCAAGTTTGTAACGAAGAAAAAAACACAACATTGATCTGCTGCCGTAGGTGGTGCTGTGAGGATGCATTTGTGGAATTGAAACTGCCCCTTGATGCAAGGAAGATCAATCTTCTTCCGAGTATTGGGATTCCACAAGAAACAATCATGCCTCTCATTCTTCATTGCGTTCTTCATTCCCGTTCCCACTTCTTCACGAAGGTGTTTAAATATGAAGGCAATCGATTTTTGATTTGGTGGTTGCTTTTGTAAATACACCGACCAATCTTCACAGGTAGCTGCCAAGCAAAACCTTTCCAAATCAATATCATCCTTGTTACTATTCTTCTTTGGGATTTTGACCAACTTCAAGCGTTTTCCCTTCAAATTCGTCATGGTGATGGCGGCCGGCGACAAGAAGTAAGAAAGAAAACTAAAGAAAACCCTATGTTTAACTCCGCAATAGAGTCCTAAATTGCAACGTAAAGGATTTTTTTTTTTACCCATCCGGTATCCCGCGTAGCGCACCTGATTATGGTGGGTGAGTCTCCCAACAGGGGCAGCTGCGTACACAAGGTCTCGAACCTGAGATCTGCTTAAACTGGAACAAGTCGCTTACCACTTCTTGTTGGTCATAGAGGATTTAAAAGTAACTAGAGTAATATAAGAACCTCCTTTAAATACCAATACCGACCCTTATTTTTTCCTATTCAAAATAGGAAAAGAATTCCTCCTAAATAGGAAAAAGAACTAGCTTATAATGATTTCTTAGAATAATATATAAAATAAAAAAAGGTATTAATATTTTAATATAATAATAATAATAATAATAATAATTTTCACAAAAAAAAATGAATAAATATATAAAATAAAAAAAAGGTATTAANAATTTTTTCAATGATAACAATTCTGTAGATGTTAATTTTATAAATATGTGGATATGAAGAGATAAACAGAAATATATATATATATATATATATATATATAATAAAGCATGTACTGAACTTGATTTCTTAGAACTCCTATACAAAAAAGTTTATAAATATTGAATTGGCTAAATGCCCAGATCAGGACAAAATCTTTGTCAAATTGCTCACATCAGGGTCAAACGTTTAAAACGCATCAAATCAGGGCCAAACCTTTCAGAACTGATCCAAATAAGGACATGTTATTACTACCGTCTGTGTTTGATAAACACGCACTAGAAAAGACGCGTAAACAAATAAAAATGTGACACGTGTCTATTATAATTTGAATTTCGTCAGAATTAAAAACAAGTGAAAATCATTTAATTATATGTAATTAGTATAAAATCATTTAACTATATAACTATATATATATATAATTAATATTTAAGACAAAACAAGTAAAAGAATTGTTTCACCCCAAAACGAGATCAAACTGACTCTTCTTAAAAAAAGTATGAACACATATGAACATTCAAGACCACCGAGAACAGCCCGGCAACTTCCACCACGCCTTCCACCTCCTAACTGGAAGTGCCAATGGCCACAAAAAATTTTCAGATCTACCTTTCTTGTCGTCCTGAACCCAAATTTAACTTCTGATTTCACCCAAACTTATTCCAAATATTTAGATCTACGAAGCCAGACCACATTACCTTGGCCAATCCCAAGTCAAATCCTCTAACCTTTTCTCAAAATTAATCCTCCCAAGCCAATGAAATAAGCTTTTTAATCTCTTGCGAAAAAGCTCCGGAACCCACAAAGGCTACTAAGTACACCAGGAACCCAACTACAAAAAAACAAACTAGCAAAAGAGTTTGATGTTTGAATAAAATATTGATCTTGTTAAAGTTATTGCAATCAAGGAGTGGAGACTGCAGATTGAAGAACAAAAATAAACCCACTGTAATAATTATAACATCCATTACTTCAATTCATGTGCAAGTCTTTTCCAAGCTTCCGGATTCAAGAAAAGAAAAGCCAAGACTTGATTGGTAAAAAAAATCAAGAAAAACCAACTAGCCAAGACCGGGTAACGTGGGAATGATTTTCCACATTTTGAAGAATTGCATTGTGAAAGTTGACAAAGATGACAAAAATTTCATTGAGTATGGGCAACTTTTTTTTTAAAATTTCTTTTTCAGTTTTTCTTTTCCTTTTTCTTTTAACAAAATAATAATAGAGATTTTTGCTTATTTCATTTTACTGTACACCAATAACAAACTGACACATCAACACATCGTTTACTTTAACGGCGCGTGCATTTTACCCTTTTTGTTCTGTTAGCACTTGTCCTAATTTGACCCGGTTTTGAAAGGTTAGGTCATGATTTGCTGCGTTTTAAAGATTTGACCCTGATATGAGCAATTGGACAAAGGTTTTGTTCTGATTTGGGCATTTAGCCTATTGAATTTGGCAGAGGAATAAAAAAAAATTAAGGAATTAACTCAAAAATAAAAAAGGAAAATGTAGATGAGCATATAGAATCTACTTAAATAGTCTCAATCAAAATTAAAAATTTATAATTATTGCTACTTTAATATTGTAATATGAAAATAAAGAAAATGACATGTTTTCTATTTTTTTTTCTACATTATAGTGTAAAAATGTAAAGAGATACACAAACATTACATTAATCAAATGGTTATGTCTATATAACAAACGTTACATCTCATGAATAAAAATGACATTTATTAACTAATGTAAGAAATTATGAAATACCTTTCACCAAAAAAAAATTATGAAATACTATATGTACTATAAAATGGCTAGATTAGTTTGAATAATTGAAAAATGTACAATAGATTAAAAACTACTAAGATCATGACTACAACATTTGCTCCAAATCTTTATTGTATATAGTCTTGTGCATATATAATTGATCAATATATGTATTGTGAAACCAACAATATCTACGCCATGTTTCAAAAAAAAAAAACTTCATATTCAAATACCTTAGACAATATATGAGATATATATGTTATATAGCTGATACATGATGAAAGTTGCTTCTATACATGACCTTTTGTATAGAATTCAACATTCGAGACCCATTACATGCTTCTCCATTCCATTTCTTCTCATCTACTTTTGCTAAATGTCGCAATGATGAAATCACGTGAAATCATATATATTTGTAATAAAGCATTCTCAAAGGTTAGCTTCTCTACCTTCAATGACATAATGATGAAGATGAAGAACTCAGATTTAGCCATCCCTCATCTTGGCTTTCATTATTTATAAGTAAAAAAGATCATGGAAAATTTTAAATCTGTCTAGATAAAATTATAAGAAAAAAATTAAAATTGTATTTCAAATTAAAGTCATATTTAAATTTCGATATGATACGTATTAGTTTGTGGGTCTTGTAACTTAATTGTAAGGCAGTTTGTTTGTAGAAAAAAGAAGTCAAAACTTTCTTGTACTAATTCTCTAGGATAGCAATCCTCTCCCCCCATTTTTTGTCCCCCTTTATCTCCCATCCACCAAATCATGACACGTATCCTTTGATTATACTTTGTTTGTTTCAAGTTTTATCAAATAACATTAATAAAATAAAATAAAATAAAAATCTCACTTAATCACCAGGTTTAACCCCAAATTAGAAATAAATAATCGAATATAAGGGTTAGTCATAAATTTTAATACATTCCCCATAGGGTTTTAGAATGAAAATATAAAATTTAATTTAACTAGGCAAACAAGAAATAACATTAGAAATTAAAAAAGGAACACGTGTCATTATTTGGTGGATGGGGGACAATGACAGACAGAAAATGGGGGGAGAGGATTTTTATCCAATTCTCTATATATCTTTCCCTTATAAATAATGTAGTAAAAAAGAACTGCCCTTTTTTTTTTGCTTCTTTTCCTTTTTCAAACCCAATGAAGGCATATGAGAATGAGATTATTATAGTTGATTTTAGCGCAGTTTGTTAAAGCTACTGTTTTGTTCTATAGTATGATAGTGTATACTCATAATTAACCTTGTATTAGTTTCTAAGCATAATTAATATTACTTTCTAAGTTCTTAATATTTACAATGCAATCTCCATGCTCTGTTCAGTAGCTAGTGAATACTATATGAAGTTTTTTGGTATAGAAAGGATTTTGTACCACTATATAAAGTTTACGGGATTGGGTATATAATAGGCCATGGCCCATATTGGGCAAAGCCAGATATGGAAGAATTAATCTCGGCCTCTCCACAAAATTTATACGAGGATTATAGAAGTTACTAGAAGAATTAATGGGACTAGCTTTTTTTTTTTTTGGCCAAAAAATTAATTTTAATGGGACTAATTAAAAGAAGATAAAATAAACTTTGACATAAACCATATGGCATATGCTTATGACATTATTTTACTTTCGATTCATCACCATCTCATTAATTAGCTGCTAAAATTTAGCTAGCAATTTTATCAAATTAGAATTGATTCTACTTCCTTTTGCATAGCTGCAGCCATGGCTACATCTGCAAGGTTTCGTAAATTCAACTTCACAACAGTATCCACAAACATCTTAGTATCTTCCTCAGTATTCCCTTCGGGAATTTCAACCGTATAAGACTCCAAAACAATGCTATAAACCTTCCCTCCTTGGTCCACAAACTCATTAACCGATGTCACTGCCCTATAGTTCTTAAGCCTATGATCTCCTCCCACAACCCTAAAGCTCAAAACATGTTCATCATCATCCAACATCTCTAGTAATTCGGTGCTCGTCGACGCCGGTAAGCCTGATATAACCGTGACATCTCGGATGCTTCCAACTCCTCCATCTCCTCTCATTGTGCAACTCTTGATGAAGTGCTTGTACTTGTTAGGGTTTCCGAAATCGCGTACAAATTGCCATATGAGGCTTAAGGGAGCGTTTACACGTTGTGTTATCAAACATGTACATGTGTCTGGGGATGGAGGAAAGGTGTGGTGGGTTTTGATGATGGACTCAAGCTTGGAGATTTCTTCTTTGGTTAGAATATTGCAACAAGTGATTAGGTTAGGGTTCATGGGGGTGTTAATATTAATTGGTGCCATTATTGATTAGCTGGTTATAAGAGAGGGACCTTTAGCTTTGAGAAGGAAAATTAGATGATGGGAGATTATCAATGGGAAAGAGTGGAGGAGGGTGGAAGAGGATTTATATGGTACAATCTCTCTCATTTTCTCATATATAAATTTGTTTTCATTAATTAAGTCAATTGTAGTCTATAAGTACTGTTTTGGGGGCAAGAATGATATATATACAAATACACCCACTGATCAGTAGGGTATATGGACCCTTAATTAACACCAATAATTATGAGATTAATTCAAGGACTCCCATTATATATTGTTCAACTTGCTAAAGATGAACTCATATACACATCTCGATCGGAGAGATACATTATAATTGGCTACTCCCAATTTATATATATTTTTCCTAAAATTTTCTAACTAATTTGCATTCTTTTTATTTATTTATTCTTGAAAAGCAAAATTGTCTAATGGAGAGTGACTAAAGTCTTGCATAGTACTAGTATTTATACCATTAAGAATTGATAAACGTACTCTTTCTCTTTAAATGTGTGATTCCAAATTGATTTGTGGGGGAGTGAGAAAAATTACAAGTTTATATAAATTGATGCAAGTTGACATATATAATTCAATTACAAGAAGGCCGATGGTTAGGCAAGTGGGCATTGGATATAAGTAAATTAAAGTTTAGATAAAGTTTGGGGAAATTAAAATCTTAAATCAAGTTGACTTAATTGAATTCACAAGTTTATTTATTATATGTTGGTTTTGGTGTATATGTCTAATATATAATATTGATATGCAAAACAGTGTTAATTTCCAATGTGCTTAAGTTCATCTTACCCTTGTCAAAATTCTCCCAACAGGACTAGAGTCAAAGAAATGCATGGGAGCTTTGAAAATGGCACTAGTGAAACCATGGAAGAATGCTTTAGAGGCTTTTAATCCCTGATAGGCAGAATACATGGACCTAAGATGTACAAAAACAGCACTAAGTGTTGAAAGTCCTGTATAAACTCCTATATAACAACCCACTACTTATGTTAGGTACTTGGACAGAAACTGCAAGCCAATAACTTGCTGCAGCCTGGAAAATCACAAACCCAAGTTGAGCTATTGTGCCTATAGATAGAAGAAGATATCCTTTCGATACGGAGAGATAATCAAGAAATGGTCTCCATCAAATTTCCAAAATCACCACTCTCTTTTTCCTCTTCTTCTGTGAGTTGCACTCCCGGTAGACCCCTAAAGGAAATCTCACCCTCACTGTTCTGTTTAGTAAACCTAAGTGCATCAATGTCATTAGGTTGTCCTTTGTTTTCATTATCTAAAGGTCCCAATACTGTTATTGCCTCTCTATGAGCATTAAAAAGCTGCTCAAATGCTGTTCCTGAAGTGCATAGCTCTGTGTAGCTTCCTATTTGAGTAATTTTCCCACCATCCATGACCTAAGTAAAAATCAAATCATTCTCCTGAAATGAAAAACATAGATGGATAAAGGAAAAATATACATAAATGTTTTTGAGCTTAGACTTTTACCAGAATCTTGTCAACTTCAGAAAGAAACCCCACTTGATGAGTTACTAGGATGACAGTTTTCTTCCCTAAAGCATCCGTGACACAATCTTGCATCATAGAATATAACTTGAGCAAGCAATAAAATGAATGTATTAAAGAAATGAGGTATTTTTCTCACATTGAATAGGATTATAGCTGTTTGAGCATCTACAGCACTGAAAGGATCATCAAGAAGATAAATATCAGCATCATTATAGAAAGCTCTAGCAAGTTAGATCGTCTGCTTCTGTCCTCCACTTATGTTAATTCCTCTCTGTCCAATTTCTGTGAGATCACCATGCACCATGATCAAAATTATCTATGTCCTTATCCAAAGCACATGACTTGATCATAGCCGTTTTGTATCTTTCTTCCTCCATTGGCTTTCCATAGAGTATATTGTCATGAATAGTCCCACTTTGGATCCAAGATGTTTGTCATACATAGGCTATTGTTCCAGACATGATAACCTGTTTGCAAAAATCAAATGAAAAAAAAAATGAGTGATGGCAGCAAAATTAGTGTCAATAATATCACAATACTAGCTTTAACTCAGTTCCTGAAACTTTTGGTATCTCTCCAAGCATGGCATGCAAGGGTGCACTGCCAAAAAGGGAACAGCCCAAGAAGATAAGAGAAGAAATGATGGTAGGGCTGATCCAAAACATGACAGTGCCATATAATGATATAAGCTTTAATAATATGTTCTTTTGCTAGCCACCACTTGAATTCATTGTCACGTCGAGTTTCAATCATGTTCATGAATTTCTCTTCCCAAGACTGAAGCTTTATGATCTTCGTATCATTTAGGACCTCAGATCAGAAGTGAGCCTTAGTCGCTCATCTTGAGCAACCATGAACTGAGATTGACATTTCTTTACTACATTTGCAAATGGCACGTTAAGGAGAACATTAGAATGCAACAGTGAACTTTCCAAGGAAGCCACATGTAAATTAATCTTAAGACATAAAAGGAAGCCACATGTAAATTAATCTTAAGACATAAGAAGATAAAGGATCTTTATAGGTCATGAATAAATAATTTAACGTTTAGACATACCTGATGTGGAATTTGGTTGAGCCATGAGCATAAACTTTAAGAGAATAAATTGATTTCTCCCTCTTCACTCTTACTTAAATTTACGTATTTCTTTCTGATGGAAAAGACTTAATTTTGTGTTTGCCGTAAACCCTAATGAGTAGAGGAAGAACCAATTTACATATGTAGTCTTTTAATCTGGTATGTCCGTCAAATAGCCAATTGAACGGTTGAGATTTATTTGACTATTAAATATAATTAAATCTCTCAATTAACATCATTAGGTAGATTTGATTTAACCCACAATAATATTGATCAATCCTATAATTACTTAATTTATGTAATTGACAGATTTGATATGGGCCAAATTAATATGTTCAAACAGCCATCGCCAATCTTTTGATCTTTCTCTTACTGCAAATCTGCAATGCAGGCCACACCAACAGTACTTCAGTACTGATAGAATAAATTCCAAGTGACTTAATGAACCCTTAGTGCTAATTTATCTGTCAACTTTCGTGTAACATTTTTCTACTCATTCATTGGATCTCCAACACTTGAGGCTAGCTCCAGCCGTTCGTTTGCACGTCTTTTCTTTTTGTATGCATCAGTATTTTGTCAAATTGTTGGAGTCTACACTTTATTAATTACCATCACACTAAAATTGTTTTTATGGTGAATAAAAAATCCTCTTTGATTTTTTTTTTCCATTTTTATTTTTTGCGGATCATATAATTAGAATTTAGAAATCAAATGATTTACCATGAAATAGTGAGATGGTGAGAAGAATGTAATAAATTATTTTTTCTCTTTATCACTAAATTACTATAAATATTGAGATTTGATGAGTTATTAAGATTTGGGTAAATTGCTTCCTAAAAAAAAGGGGGTAA
>AWWV01011772.1:0-56371 GCA_001974805.1 Corchorus capsularis | reverse complement strand
TATATATATATATATATATATATATATATATATTATCATATAAATTTTNTTATATTAAAATCAAANCGTTATTAATTTTATTCATATANACTATATTACATTTACATAGCATGCAAGTGTTGCCACAATGTCGGAACTTGATTAAAAATTTACTACTACTTAACAATTTGCTGCAAATAAGACTTTGAAATGGCACATTGAACAAAGATCACAATAAATAAATATATATATATATATATATGTTATTTAGTCATTTTTCATTAAAGAACTTTTTTTTTTCAATTTCATGTAAACTTCAAAATCCTAACTGAAAATAAAGCAATTAATATTCTTAATAATAAAAAGAAAGTGAGAATGTAGATAGTTTACTCAAATACGAATATCCCACAAAATTGCCGAAAGTCTTGGTTGAGCTGAGATAAAAGTTTCCGATGATCTTTAACTTTCAAAAACTGGTAAAATATTAGAAAAATGGTCATTCGCACTAAATGTTCAAAAGAAATTCATTGCTTTAAAAGAAGATTCAACGAAATCTAGACTTTGCTTAAATGTGGCTAAAAATCGTGATTATCTCTCGTTATAAAGGTTATTTTAGTAATTTTAAATTTAACGGTATTAAGTATTTTGTTAACAGAAAATAAACTCCAAGTTAGGCCTGTTCATGGGACGGGCTAAGCCTTAGACATCTTGCATGTCCAAGCCCAGTCCGATCCGACAATCGGACTTGGTCATTTGACCAAAACCTGTCCATATTTATACTTTTATGTTCAAGGCCCGCACAAGCCTGACCGTTTTATTTTTTTAATTTTTTTTCTTAAATAATAATAAATATTTTTATTACATATTAAACAAAATCATCACGGTATATTTTTTCTAAATATAGTATAATATATATTGTGACGTTATATTATATATTTATATCTATACTATATATAAAAGTACGAATAAGGGGAAATTTTATGTTTTCCGATTGTACCCTTATTTTTAAAATATATTTCCAATTGTACCCTTTTCTTTAAAACATATTTCTAAATTGCCATTACTAAATAATATTTTAATTATTCCATTAATTTTTTAATCTTAATTATATAATGCGTGTATTAAATTATAAGAAAGTAAATTTGACTTTTTGTTTTCAATGTCCTATTTAATTTTGCCTTTTGTCTTTGTTTCCAATCATTGTATTTAATTTTGCTTTGTCTTTGGTCTTAAATTTCCATTATTAAAATTCAGTATAATTTTATTATTTCAAAATTAATTAAAAATTTCAATTTAGACCGAATTATAAGTTTGTCAAATTGATTTTAGTTGATGAACATGCAAATTTCCTTTACTATTATTTTTTGAATTTAATATTTTACTTTTAATTTCAATTTTTAAATGTCAATAAAAAGATTAAACTAATACTAACATGTAATACTATTATTAGTGAAGCTCCATCTCTTCATTATATAATGTTTTGCCGCATTCACTTTGTTCAGTTGGAAATTGTTAAGTTAGAAGAGTAGGTGATATTATGATTTTGATTTTCTTGTCTCTATGTGGTTATCAAAATTTCATAAGATGGTTATTATAATTTCATGAGGAGCTTATCAAAATTCCATAGTGTAGTTACCAAAATTTCATAGTGTGGTTACCAAAATTTCATAGGATCAGGTTATTAGAATATCTTAGGTTGGTTATTAAAATTTCATAGGGTGGTTAATTATCACAATTTTATAGAAAGGTTATCAAAGAGATTATCAAAATATCATAGCGAGGTTATAAAAATTTCATGGTGTGGTTAACAAAATTTCATTAAATATTTCATGGGGAGGTTATCAAAATTTTATAGTGTGGTTATCAAAATTTCATATGAAGGTTATAAAACTCTCAATTTCATAAGGAGTACCAAAATTTGATAGAAGGTTATCAAATCTCATAAAGTGATTATCGAAATTTCATAGAGATCGGGTTATCAAAATTTATAGAAAGATTATCAAAATTCCATAGTGTTGTTATCAAAATTTTAAAGCGAGGTTATCAAAATTACATAATGTGATTATCAGAATTTCATAGAGGGGTCAACAAAATTTTATAAAGAGATTATCAAAATTTCGTAAAGAGGTTATCAAATTTTCAAAATGTGATTACAAAAATTTCACAATGGTATTTTTGGGGAGGTTATCAAAATTTCATAGTATGGTTACCAAATTAGGAAGGTTATTAAACTTTTATTATGAAGTATTCAAAATTTCAAGGAGGATATCAAGATTCAGGGAGGATATCAAAATTTCATATGAAGGTTATCAAAATTTCATAGTTTAGTTTTCAAAATTTCACAAGAGGGTTATCAAAATTTCATAGGGAGATTAACAAAATTTCATAATGAGATTATCAAAAAATCATAGGGAGGTTATCAAAATTTGTAGTTATCAAGATTTCATAAGAAAGTTATCAAATTTTTATAGGAAGGTTTATCAAAATTTTATAGGAAGATTTATCAAAATTTCATAGCGAGGTTATCACAATTTCATAGTATGATTATCAAAATTTCAGAGTGTAATTACTAACAATTGATATGGAGGTTTTTAAATTTCCATAACGTGGTTATCAATATATCATATAGAGGTTATCAACATCTCATAGTGTTGGTTATCAAAATTTCATTGGGAATTTATCAAAATTTCATATTGAGGTCTTCAAAATTCCTTAGGGAGGTTAACCAAATTTCAAAAGAAGGTTAAAAAAATTATAAAAAGGTTCTTGAAATTCCATAGTATCGTTGAAACAATTATAATTTGTACCCTTTCGTTGCCTTAGGGAGGTTAACCAAATTTCAAAAGAAGGTTAAAAAAAATTATAAAAAGGTTCTTGAAATTCCATAGTATCGTTGAAACAATTATAATTTGTACCCTTTCGTTGAAATAGGAAGGTTATCAAAATTTTATAATGGGATCATAAGAAATAGTGTAATTATCATAATTTAATAGAGAGGTTATCATAATTTCATATAAATATTTTATTTATACACGTTGCACCACGTACAACGCACGTAAGAGCTAAAACTAGTATATATATATATATATATATATGTATTTAGAAATAATAAAGGATATAAATTATATAATGATAAATATTTATTATTATGTAAAACGGACCGGGCCCCCGGACTTTTTGACAACAAACCAAGGCCAGTACAAAACGGGCCTCTCTTTTTCTTTCTTTTTTTTGTCTAGGACCCGGACACCGGGTCTTAAAATTTTTGCCCAAACCCTCCCATTTTTCGGACGGGCCTTCAGTTTTGGACGAGTACCCGAGCCTTTGAGCAGGTCTACTCCAAGTTATTAAGTGTTAAATTTTAGAATTCAGGATATATTTATTTCACCACGAACTATATAATATATGGCTCAATAGAGAAAGGGACAAATTAGCCATTTTGAATAAAAATTGGTTAAGTTCTATTAATAATTGGACGGAAATCGATACTGGGCCCAATAAATTTCATCCAATTATTTAAGAAAATTTAACCAATTTCCTTCCAAAATAGCTAATTTGTCCATTTTTTTATAAATCCAAGTGTAATTAGAAATTTTAGAAGTTCATTAATTTTTCCCTTCCTTACAAGTTTTTATTATTATTATTATTAAATTCTTCGCTTCCTTATTTAAGGGAGCAACTTGTCTATTAGTAAGTGGTATATATATTTGTAATTTATCCTTTAATCAAACATTAATTGATCTCCTTCACAAACATTAATTGATCTCAAAAAAAAAATTCAAACATTAATTGATCTCCTTCACAAACATTAATTGATCTCAAAAAAAAAATCAAACATTAATTAGGAGAGATGTATATTTGGACAACGTAAAAAAAAAATTAGGCGTAAAAAGAATTTAGGCGTCATCGAAGTGTAAGAAGATGACGTGGGCTAGCTAAGGTTAATTGGAGGTTTTTAGTAAGTTAAGTGTAAGATTAAGGAGGGACACGTGTCACATAATGATTTGGAGGACCTGTATTATAAATATCTCTTAAACCCTGAAAAACCCACGCATTTTAGGAGAGAGGGGTTTATTTCGAAAACGAGAAATCGAGAAGAGGAGAACAAGAGATCTGTGACAACTGACAATGGCGGGTTCAATGGTATCTACGATCTTCTTTGTTTCTTCCTTTTCTTTCGTTTTTGCATCCTATATACTTTTTTTGTTTCTGATCAGTAAGATTTTAGATCCTAAAATCTATTTTGTTGTTTCTTATATAATCTCAGACTCAGAGTTACACGAAAGCGGAGCTGTCAGCCATGGTGAAAAAGGGGAAAAGCGACCCCTTTGTGATCCTAGTCTATAACTTCTATAATATATAACTACATATAAAAGCAAGATACAAGGCCCACCTATGATGCCATGTGTCCCATGAGACTGCTCCCTCTCCATCTGACAAGTGGCGCATTGTGGTGCAAGAACCGGATTTGGACTTGGTTCGGTTTGGTCTATGAACCGAAATTGGATCCTAAACTAATTTGTTGATTTAATATGAACCGTTGATCTACGTGCTAGATAAATCTTGACCACGAATCAAGGTTTAGGGTTGACACCTGAACACAATAAGGAATATTTTTGTTTTTCCCATTTCCTTACCGTCATTCTCTCCCCTTTCCCATTCTCTTCTCTTTTCTTCCCCTTTCCCTTCCCTTTCCCATTCCTTACACCGCGAACTATTTTCACTTCATTTTGACTTATCCGTTGCTTTCTCTGTGTCATCTTGGTTATCTCTTTCTCCCTCTCAGCAACTGCCGCCACTGACTCATCTTCTTCTCTTCCTTTCCTCTTCTCCCATTCCTTCTTCTCTTCCTTTCCTTTTCCTCTTCCTTATTCTCTTTCTCTCTCACTGCCTCTCACTGCTGCGAGCTCCTCCTTCGATTCCGGTGAAACTGGTCGGCCAGATCAAAGACTCTTTCTTCCCGCTTCTCCCAGGCTAGATCCAACGAACGATGTGTTAGGCCCTTGATATGGTGCTAGAGGGGGGTGAATAGCACTTTTAAAGAGTTTATGGCAACCTCTAGAACTTTTGCTAAGTTGGGTAAAAGGGTAGATGAAATAGATGAAGTTTGAAGGTAGAAAGATGAGGAATTGCAACACAAAGTAAAAGGAAGGTTTAGAGAAGATGAATACTCACAATTTATAGAGGTTCGGTGATCCCCTCACCTACATCCTCTACCTTGATCTCCACAATCAAGGATTTTCACAAACACTTCACTAAACCGGTGAAATTCTAGCTTCCACCAAGCCTTTTACAAAGTGAGCTCTCCCCAAGCTCTAATCTTCAAAACAAGCTGATCCTAACTTGCTTCTACCCAAGAAAAGATGAATATAGAAGTACAATGATCTCCCAAAGATCCCAAGTACAAAATTTAGCTCAATACAATTTTCTCTCACAAAGTGTAGAAATGAAGAACAAAGAGAAATAATGACTTCTTGGCTTCAATAATGATGAACAATGAATAATCTCTCTCTTGGATCACTCCAAAAGGCTTTAATGATGTGTATATATAGCCTCTCACATGATTCTAGCCGTTGGAGACAAAATCTAGCCGTTTGGAGCATTTTCCAACAATTTCAAACTAGCTGTTTTTTTGTCTTCTAATGAGACTGACGCTGTCAGAAAAGTATTAGTCGATGAAAACTTCAGTTTTAATTCCAGTATTAATCGACTAAAACTCCAAGTCTTATCTTTTAAAAAAGTGACAGTGTTGACAGCGAACCCGGAGGCAGTATTAATCGATAAAAACTCCAGTTTTAGTTTTAGTATTAATCGACTAAAACTCCAAGTCTTCACTTTGAAAAAGTGGCAGTGTTAACAGCGAACCCGAAGCCAGTATTAATTGATGAATACTTAAGTTTCATGTTTCAACATTCATCGATTAAAACTTTCTTTAATTCCAATCTTTGAGCACTTAATTTCCTTTTGAATTTCTTCAAGATTTTCTTTATCAACACTTCTCCAAAGATTATTTGTGCTCCAATTTGAGATAAGAGATATTCTTTGAAGGCTACACACTTAAATAGACTTAATTAAATATCAAGGAGAAATGTTTTGTGATCATCAAAAATTACATGGAGTCAACAAGATGGACCAATCGACTTTTTATGGTTCAAGGTAAGTTATATTTCATGTTTTTCTCTCTTAATTCCATTTCTCTTTGATTTTTTCTTGGGTGGGTTTGATTTCTGCTCATTGATAATTCTTCTATGCTTTTGGAACTTCCATGATGACAACGGAAGGGCATTCTGCCATACTGGATTGGGTATGTACAATTGTCACGCGCCTTTATTCTCAGGTAGCTTCTTATTCTTTTATTATTTTTTCTGTTAGCAGTCTAATCTTTTGCATTAGTTATAACTCATTGATTTATGTTTTCCCTTTTCTGGATGCTTGCTAATTGATTCATTTGATTTTTTTCTCTCTTTGTGTTGTGTGTTTTAGTGACTTTTACAAGTGTATTGGCTGCTACTTCCTTGCACATATTTCACAATCCTTCCATGTGAAGGGGATTATATCTTGAAAAATGCAGGTTACATTTCTAAACAATAATATCTTATTTGCAGCTCATTGGCTACCATATCTTAAGATAAATTATTGCCATATCAAAGAGGCATATTTAATCATTTTATTGCACATTATTAATAAGCAAGCAACTTTAATTTTTTTTTTTACTGCTTTAGGAATGTATGGGTACCATTTGAAGGTTTAAGCAAGCAACTTTGGATCTAAATCTATTTGAAGGTTTAAGACAATGATGTTGCAGCTTTCAAACATCTTTAAATTGCATTCTTTTGTTCTAAAAAGGTGCTTATATTTTCGGTTGTTTGCTGATTTTTTGTTTTGCTTAAGATGTTTGCTGATTATTTCATTTAAATCTTGCTCTCTGTGTTGTGTGTTTATTATGATGCAGTTATTACTATAAATACTTATCTGATGGCTAAAGATACCGAAATTGATTAGTCATAGGTTTGGAATGTGAGGCCTTGCAAAGAGAAAACTCGACCATAATTATTTAGATAAAACATAATTTATTGGATGTTGAGTTGATTAGGCTACTGCTTTGGGCAGAAATTGTATAAGCTATCGTTAGACAACCTAGGCATCACAATTGAGTTGATTTCACCATCATGCATTGACAATGTAGCATCACCAGTTGATATGTTTCATATGATACTTTTTGGAAAGAAAGCAAAGGCGATCAAAGTATCCTGTCATGTTGTATACTTTTGTGCTTTGATTTCAGCCTGTTACTCTTTCTTGAATCCTCAGTTCTTTTCACTCTTAATTTTGGTTCATTACTTTTCTCATTACCCACTAAATCTGACGTCATCTTTGATGATATATTCTAAGTCCATAAATAAATCTTGATAATCTTATCTCATTTTCAATATGTTACAGTTCTCTAAAGTTGCCTTTTTATGACTTCAATAATGTTCTGGGTGGAATTAGGAGAGGATATTTAGATATTAAGGAATTTTAAAAGCCATGAAAGTGATTTATTGATCTTAGTGATTCTTACTCTAAAAAATGTTTTCCATTGGCTTTCATGTTTTCAACAGCCATGAAAGGAAGCTCATAAAAAAATTGTGTTTGTTTTTTAGTTTGTAGGAATATAATTTGTTTTAGTGTTTCTTTTTTTTTCTTTTGATGTTTGTTTAAAACTTTTAACTCACCAGTGAAACTTAAAATTTTTTCTTATTTCTGATAGTTTAGGTTTTTTATTCCCTTCTCCCGTAGAATACTCCGAAAGCAAATAATCCTCTCTAAAACCTTTGTTCATACTTCCATATAACATTCTATACCAATTCTTAAGATATATAAAAGAACTTTGTATTGCTTTGCATTCTTATATGAACATGTTTTGCTCTTCAAGAAGGTTGCCACACATTTCATGGGGGATTCTGGAATTACTTCAGCATGGGTAAGAGTCTTACTTTCCCTGGACAAGTATTCAAACTGTGAGTTTGCTAACATAAAGTTATCTTGATCAGGCTCTGTTTATTGTTTGCTTAAGGTTTAAATTTTTTTTTCTTCCTTACAGGATTCAAGTTATGGTCTTGAATTTGTGGCTTGAATTTATAAATTTATGATTTTGATGATAAGTTTCTCTTAGGCGGTGTTCCCTCTTTGATTTATGGTTGCAGCCGCAAAAACATGGTACGATGAATCATGCAGGTATGTGCTTCTTTAATGTTATAAGTGTCTGTCCATCTACTTGCCATTGCCGCATATTCCTCTGCCAAATAAAGTTATGCATGTTAGTTTGGAGTGGTTCAAAACAAGATTTAGTATTTCTTTGGTTTATAGGAAGACCCACTTTTCTTTCCACCATTATTCATTCCTGTTAGTATTCCTGACTTAAGTGCTTAGAGCATGGAATTGGTTATTAATATTGTGCTGCCTATAAATTAATATCAGCTATCTAAACATTCAATTATTTATTTGCATAATATGACCTATTTTTATCATTGATGTTGACCATTCATCTCTAAGATTTTGTTATATATATCGAATTGAATTGAAAGGTTTTTTTTTATATATTGGAGTTTTTCTTTTGGTAAAAGAACATGCTTATGTTAATGTTCCTATAATTCTGTAACTGTTGAGGAATCTTCATCTAAGAGTTACATACTCTCTCTAATGATACCAGGTTTCAATGAAAGAGCTCACCTTCCATTTGTAGAACCTTTGATCATAAGTAAGTCCAACTAAAACTGTTGTTCATGTTACCAAGACTTAACCTTATTTTCTTTTCTTTTTTATTCCCTCCAAGCTCAGAGTCAAAAGCTTCATGCAGAGGTGATAATCTTTCTTTTTTCTTTAAAGTCTTTATTTCGTTATAAGAAAAAAAATGAAACTTTTAAGTTTCTATTGGATTAATTGAATTTAGTGTTGAAAGAATTGAATTTGAAGTTTCTGATACTATTTTCTACTCTGTTATTCATATGCTTTATTGACTTTGCATGAAAATCATTATTTGAAGAACCCTAACTTCCATCTTTGAAACTTTAATTATAGTAATGATAAAATTTTTCCTCTTTTCTTTACCTTTGATCTTCATGGTGTAAACTATTATTTTTTTTAATTTATTATGCACTGCAATATGGTTCATTTTGTATTAGTTAGAACACTTCCTTTTCAGATTTTGGTTATTTCCACTTAGGTGAGTTCAAATAGAATCAGGTGGGGTAAAGGTTTGGTTAAGAATAATGGAGTTGAAAATTAGTCCTGGGTGAAAGTTTTGAACATGTATGATTGAGTAAATGGGATTTTTAACTCTTATGACATTCTTTATATGACTCACTGGATTGTTTTCTTAGTCTATTTGTTTGTCATGATGACTGATTAAAGTTCTGTTCCAATTTCAATGTTAAGGATTTTGTGCATTGATCAAAGAGAGCAAGGGTCCAGTGAATGAGAATGAAGAAATGACAATATTCCTGATGAGGTAATTTTTTGTTCTTTTGTGTTTTCTGCAAGCTTAGAAACTACAGGTAATTACTATGACTTCTTTCAAATATTTTGAGAGCCATTGTCTATATATAAAGTGGGTTTATATATATAGCCAGCAACATCAAACAAACCAACCTGCATATTTTGGGAAAGAAAGTTGATTAGCAATTACTTTAGAGCTACTCATATGGTGGTTATTTGTCTAGCTGGATGTTGTAAGAAGATCCAAAGGTTGAAATTGCTTGCTGAAGCTGGAAGCGGAGCAGCTCGAGAAAGGTTAGAATAAAAGTTGATTAGCAAGGTTAGAATATTCCTTTTCCTTTCATCTGATACTTGGTTTTCTTCGATTTTTATATTTATGAACATTTTTACTATAGACTGTTGAGGTTCTTAAGCTTGATTTGAAAAAGAAAAAAAACCTTTCAAACTAGAATGAAATGTTGTGTCTGAATGGCTGGAAAAATTGAAGGAAACCATAGCAAGTAGCATTGAAACTAGGCATTAATGAGATTAATAGCCAATGAAAGCCTTGATTATGTTAATCTTCTTCTTGAAGGTCCCCTCTA
This sequence comes from Corchorus capsularis, assembly GCA_001974805.1. Taxonomy (NCBI): domain Eukaryota; kingdom Viridiplantae; phylum Streptophyta; class Magnoliopsida; order Malvales; family Malvaceae; genus Corchorus; species Corchorus capsularis. Next base: position 46,331 of record AWWV01011772.1, on the reverse strand, counting down.
CAGAATTTGGAAGCTGTTGGCGATGATAATATGTACAGTGACTAAATCAAAAAAATCCTGCCACGTCTCAACTAGATCTATTTATAACACTGGACTTATGGTTCAATAGATATTTTGCTTGCTTTTAAGATTTGTATAAACAATGACATCTAAGTTTTGTGTAACTTTACATAGCTTTATCTTGAACTATAAAGATTGTTGCTTTAATCAAACTTTTTTGACAAATTATTTTCAAATCTATGACATATATTTAATTTGATTTATGCACCAATTTCATAGATATATATATATATATATATTAAAAAAAAGAAATTGTGCCCCCGTAGTGAAGCACGGGCAGCAATTAAATATATTTAAATGCCTTTTGTTGCTAGGTACAGGTTTGGGTCTATTGGGCTGCACATAATGGAACCTAGGAGTAAGCACAACCTTGCCAAAACCCTGCATTGCTTTTTATCGTTTGAACTCTGTTTTGAAAGATCAAACATTTGGGAATGTTAAACTTTGTTTCTCCAGACAAAAAGTTTGCAAATTTTATGACTTTCTTCTTTACAAAGTTCAGCTTCTCTCTCTTGCTACCCAGTGCTTACTTTTCTTAATGTTGTTTGTTTTTGCAGATCTTTTGTCTTACTGCCAAGAAAGTCTTCCTCAACCAACCTAATCCCTTCAATTAGAAGCTCCTATGAACATCTGCGGTACTCCCTTTTTTACTTTTCTTTCATTAACAATTTCTCACTATAACATTCACCCAATGCTACTTCTATTCATTTATCTACTTTTACATTTCAATTTAATTTTTATGTAGATGCCCAGATTCTATTTTTTTTTTTGCCCAAATTTCATCAATCTTAGGCGAGTCTTCCAAGGAATGAAGCTAAATAGGATTGACTCAAGTCATTGCCCACTTGAGAAAAAAAAATAGTGCACACGACTCGGTTCTGTCGTCGCCAACAAGGAAAGATGGCTTTCGTGGTGAAGAATTTGATCCTAATATGTGTATGGATATGGATTAAAGGTTTTCTGCATGTCTGCGAGTTCCAGGAAATGGTATATGCCCTCTAACTTGGATTGACTTAAACCGCTTAATCTCCTTTTTATTTTGAGGTATATGTTAGATACTCTAATATCTTTGATTTGCCATCTTTATTATACATGAATTATGTTTTTTATCATTTGCAATTTCTATTTTCTTTCTTCATAGTTTGATTCATGGTAATTTGCTATTAAATTAATAAAGTTGTTGATAATAGCAGTAGATTTCAGTAAGATTACTTTCTTTCTTTCTTTTTCATAATAATAATTTCCTTTTGCATATATGTCATTGATTTTGATATTTATGCCACTCATTGAGGCTATTCTAATAGCTATTTCCAAACAGGGAAGCTTGAGCTCTGGTGATGGTGTCTGTAAGCTTCAGCCAAGCCATGGCAATATAGCACAGGTATGTTAAGTAAATTGGTGGAATTTTTTTTATTTTATTAACTATAATCTTAAATATGGAATCTGAAAAATTGTTACTAATTTTTTACATGATGGTTTAGAAGTTTCATTGTCAATTATGGAGTTTCTTTGATGGTTGTAGTGTGGACAGCACTTTCTTTTATTGTACCAAGCAAAATTCCATCTATGGTTCCTAGAAGGCTCTTTAGCCCTCTTCCTTTGGAATTTGCATCATTAGAACACTAGACTGTAATCAAGGTAACCTTATTCTTTAGATCTAAATGTTATTTGTGTTCGTAGTTCTCTATTAAGAAACATAAAGTCTTTACTTACTTCAAAAAGAAATAAAGGAATCAGAAAGTCTTGCATTAATTTCATCATAGCTTTTATATTTCAATTTGTCTCTTCGATTATGACACAGTTGTCGGCTTTTGCATCTGACTACAACTTCTGTCATGATAAAAATGGCCTTAAGTCTCTAAATTATCAAAATTTTGAATTCAAGTTCAATGATACTGACTGTTGCTGCAATGATAGTTTCAGAGAACCAAAAAATGGCTCCATTGGCAGATGCTGAAGTAAGAAATGCAGTTGAGCTACTAAAGAGAGTATGGAAGGTATATGGCTCTAAATGTTTTCAGTAATTTCTTTAATGAGTTGTTCTGTTGTCTTCTATAAGAAACTGAGATGTTCATTTGTTTTTGTGTTGGAAATGCTTGAGAGCTACTTCCCTAATACTTTAATATTTCTTTTGTTGAATCTGTTTTTCCATATAACTCTTTTATTTGATTTGGATTAGTTTTGATTGCGAAAATTGGATTTTTAGGTGTTACTTGGAGCATATGTTGGAAGATTCTTAGGCTCGGAACTTAACGTGGTACACTGTGTGATCTTTTGATTTGACACCTAAGGTAAGATGTCAAGGTTTCTGTCCAATAATGTCTCTAGGAAGATCTTACTCTTTATTATTCTTGATTATTCGTTTTTCCCCCATTCATGAGAAGAAAAGAGTAGAACTTTTGAAATCTGATATAGTAACTAAACTTTTTTGAGTAGTCAAAAAGAAAAAAGTCAATTTGAAGATATTTGGTTATACGAGGCACTATAGTTCATACAGAATTGTTTGGAATAATGTAGTGTGCTGTCTAGAAAATGGTTGAAATTAGTCACACGGCTGATTTTATTTCTAAGTTTTGCACTCTCACATGAATGAATTTGGCCAAAATTTATCTTTTTCACCACAACCACATGTTAATGGATCAACATATTATGCCCTCTTTTATTACCATCAGTGCTGACCACATTTCCACCCTGCTATTCAATTCAGGGGCTAATTAGTCACACTCTCACCACTCAGTGGACCACAAGGCTGGAAACATGTTAGGTGGCAAAGCCTCGCATCCCATTTCATGGCCAATAGCAATGGTGAGAAACCTTGTGTATGGTCGTCTCCTGGAGGATGTAAAATTGATATAGGAAAACAGATTTTCTGCAACAGATCATTAAACATGAGGAATATTGTAGCTGTTGGATTTGACATGGATTATAACTTGGCACAATACAAACCTGAGACTTTTGAGTCCCTTGCTTACGGAGGGACAATTAGAATATTGGTGTATGACTTGGGCTATCCTCAAGAGGTTTGTCAACTTTCTACATTTCTACATCATCTTTAGAAGTATGTTACCGAATTTCATGTGATATAGTAGTGACATGTTGATAAGGATAAACTTTAATGCAGTTTCTTAAGTGGACATTTGACTGGAAGTACATGGTTAGAGGCTTGGTTCTAGACAAAAAGAGAGGCAACATCTTAAAGGTTGACTTGAGATGTACCTCTTCTGCTATTGTTTCTCCCTAGCCAACTTGAATAAACAATTTTTTCCTAAACTCCTTCCTATTGTTAATTATTATTTATGGTTGTTTTTTTTATTAGATTGTTTCAGTTTGTTCTATTCTATTACATGATTGGATTTTGTTTGATCTCTTGATTGTCTTTCCCCTTAGATTGTATTTAAATATTTAAATGCCATAAAATTATTCTCTACTTGATACTAACAACTGAGACTAAACTATCTAGATATCAAGCTGAGGAAATGGCACTCATGCTTGGATTTCCCCAAAGTGTGTGTATGGAAATATATATCAACAATGGATGGATGGAGACGCAGTCCCAAACTTTGGCAAGAGTAAGTCAGTCAATGGATCATACTTTGTTCCTTTGCTTTTTTCTTTTAGTAATTTACATATATAGTCCATCTTTTAGTCTTGCCAGTTTAATAACTTGGAGCTTCGTATTACAATATTAGGCAAAGTCTTAGGATTGCAAAATGACAGAAATCAACGATGGAATAGTTGCTAATTAAGCTAATTAAAATGGTAAGTTGCTTTTAGTTTTAGGCAAAGTCTTATGTTAATTATGTTTGATTTCAATGTGATTCTTTGGGGAAGGCAGAGTTTCCGACCAAAGTTTTTCCAAAACCTGGTGCTCTTTATATTGTTGGTGGTGCTGTCAATGTAAATTCCTACATTCATTTTGGTTAAGTTATCAGCAATCTCTCAAGATCCTAACCAACACTCATCTTCTTTTTTTTTTTTTGCAAGACTTTGGTTTCATCTCTTTTGGTTAAGTTTCCTTATGGATGATTTTGTTGCTGTCAATGGAGGCTCATCTTTCGCTATCATGTTTGATTTGTTTCATTTCATTTATGTGTTGTAGGCTTGATCAGCTTGATCAATAGAATAGACTTCTTATACTTCATCTTCTTTTGTTTTTGTGCAGTTATATGCTATGCCTGTATTTGACATGATAAAAACAATGTTGGTGAAGAAATTGCATTCTCGACCAACTAGAATGCTTCGGCTTATCACTAGGATTCTTTGTGTACCTAAGGTCAAGACTAACCTGTTTTGAGCTCCAACGAAAAGTGAATGTCAAGTGGCTTATGAAAATCTAAAGCCAGTGATGTATAATATGAAATGTATTATGTTCCATGTATTATGCACTAATGTTTTCATGATTAAATAAAATCTCTTAATGCTTTACATTTGTAGGTCCGTGTGATAAAAAAAATTTCCTCTTATAGCTTATAGTTGTAATTTGGATCAAGTTCCATATTCCATACTAAAAACAAGTCATTATCAGTTGCTCAACTAAAGAAATCTACAAGGCCGAAAATTATATTTATTGTGATTAACATACTTCAGGCCCAGTAACTGAAACCTAAGACCAACACCATCCCTCCGGCGTGTGAAATTTCAATACATTTATTCTATTGTGTTTATATAAGGATTCTCAAATGCCCAATTCGTTACGTGTATTGTTAGACAGTGTTGTTTTCCTCCCTTATTTCAATTCTTGCCAAACATGTTAATGACCCCTTCATTTAGAACACTAAACTTTTATATGTAGCTATACTTCGATGCCACAACGGAGCGCAGCTATTTTCTTTTGCTGATATGTTTAAAAAGTATTATTCTGTTTTGTTTCTTTATTGCCATCTGTTATGTCTCATGTTGTTATATTGCTATGATGTTTAAACATTTTTGCTGAAATGGTTAAATACTGCTATTTTGTTATGTTTTTACTTATATTGTGTTTGGCTTTTCTATATATTGTGTTTAACATTTCTATAAACATTGCACCTTATTTACCTTGGTATTCATCTTAAACAATGGATATGCACAATGTCTACAACATCGTATGGATGTTCCCGCAGTAACACGCGGGTCGGGTTTTTCTAGTGGTAAGAAAAACAAAAACTTTTTAAAATTCTTGAGAAAAGATGGGAGAAAGAAGCCAGTTGTTTTCAGGTTTTTTTTTTAGGTTTTTAGGTTTTGTTGAATTTATCTGATCTTGCTTTATTTTATTTTTTTTATTCTTATTTGGTACCATCGCCGATATATTAGAAATTGAAATTTGTTGTTACTTATGGCTGCTTCCTCTGCTAGTTTCTTTCCTCGCTTCCTTTGCTAAAAACGTTACCTGCGATCAATACCCTCAATCTCAAGCTCTTTCAAAACTTTTGAATCCCTTTGCTAACCGTTACTTCAAGTCCAATTCTACAGACATCTTTTGCATGGAGCATATGCATATTACTGATATGAATTTTTTTGTATATTTTGTATTCAGGACTACCATTTTTATGAAGAGGATTATTCTGAGGTTTGTTTCTCTCACGTAATTAAAAATATTTTGTTAAAACTTTTCCTCTCTTGGATAATTAATTATGAGTATTTTTCTTCTAATTGCAGAAGGAGGCAATTTTCGCAGCTGCGGCCGACTGTGGCCTCCCACCTGATCTGAAGAAGTTACTGGAGAGGCATTACCAGAACTGAGAGGGCGACACGAGATGGTGTGATCATGACTGAGAGTACGTACTTAGATATAAATAAGATTGAACTTTTGAACATTATGTGAAGCTTATTATGATGCACATTATGAGATACCTTGATACCTTATCGTATTATTAGCTATATCAATATCATGAGACTGGTTTTATTTTACCTCGAGGTTCTTCTTATATGATCTCTTTATTTGCCTAATTAATCTTTCATGTATCTATTCGGGCTAGTAGTTGTAGTAACCCCTCAACTTTGAAAACGAATGAAATCCCCTGAATTGCCCTCTCCAAAAAGACTAAATTGACCTTTTTGAAAAAGACTAAATTATTGCCCTTTTCAATAGACTAAATTGCGCTTTTACAGCCGCCACATGCCCACATCAAAAGTAGAATAAGCAACAAAAATTAATCAATTTTTAGATTAGAGGGCCGAGATTTAGAGAGAAAACAGAAAAAGAGGGTAAGAATTTTAGGGATATAAGTCCCAACTTATCCAAATCCCGGTCTTATTGGGTTTTACGGTTGAACCGCCACCAGGTTTTCCAATTTGATCCGAGTTTTGACCAGGCTTGACCATCAATGGATTAGGGGGTCTCTCCGGACCGACAAAGCCTTAACAATCAACGGTTAACAACATTGACGCAAACAAGGCAACCATTAACAATCAACGGTTTCTTACTTTCTTTCGTTCCTCTGGAACTTATTATTAAAATTAGTAAGTAAAGTAATTAATTATAGCGTAAATCAAATTTGCTTTACAAAAGCACCGGCCGAAGAAAATTACTCAGAGCCCTCATGCTGATCGATCCCAGCAAAGAATTGTGTTTAAAACAAAAAGAAATACTAAAAACCAAAAGCTTATTTAAAGCAACATAGACTCTGGATTTTCGATGTATCCTTTGAATGCCTTGAGCCATTCAGCACCAATTGCACCTATAAAAACAGAAAGTGAAAATTACATCAATTCTCTTATCTATATATTTGTCTTCAATTAATTACGAGTTAACAGGACTTTAATAGAACTACATACCATCAATAACACGATGATCGCAGCTTAGAGTTACAGACATGAATGAAGCAAACTTGAATTGTTCAGGACCCGAGCCAGGGACAACCCTCTTCTCAGCTGTTCATGGTCAAGTCCAGCGATTAGAGAGAAGCAGTAATTAAAATAAGTTGATGAAAGGCAAAACTAAGGACAAATCTTACCAGACCCAACAGCAAGAATTCCTGCCTGAGGAGGATTAATGATAGCACAAAATTGCTTGATACCAAATGGCCCACCCAAGTTTGAAACTGTAAATGTGCCTCCCTGCAAGCCAAAAAAAAAACCCAGTATGAGATTAGAGTATCATCATACCACCAGCTAATCCAATATTTCATGACATAATAATGCATATTTATTCTGACCTCATAATCTTCTGGTTTTAAGCTATTCTCTTTGGCTTTTTGGGCCAAATGCTTGACCTCATCAGCAATTGATGACAAACCTTTCTTGTCTGCATCCTGCAATATGTACACTACAATTAAAACTTTTAACTTTTTTTTTTTTCAAATAAACAAACAGCCATAAGTTGATATAAGTGCTAACTCTGATAACGGGGACATAAAGGCCATTGTCTGTCTGCACTGCTACATTTATATTCACATTGTTATACCTGGATTGGCAGTAAAAGACAGCATCTTATGAGTAAATGAGTTATGCTCTAAAATTAATCTATTTGTATATAATTTATACTCACTGGCGAATATAGTCATCTGTCCATGAACTATTGCACTGAGGAACTTTTCGGAGAGCCAATGCAGCAGCCTGTAGTAGACAAAAAATTTCTAAGCATCCTTAATCTAGAGTGTCTATCCTTAAGTAGAATACACACTAGTTTCAATTTGCAGGAATATATAGCATTTCCATAAAAGCAGCGATTTTGTCCATGTTTGGAATTAATATTTCCAAAAACCTTTAGTGATATGAAAAAGAAAAGTTACGTATTGTTGGTTTTAAGATGGTTGACAAAGGTTGAAAATTTGACTTTAAAATCTGACTTTTGCTTTCAAAGTGAAGCATCTCAGTTTGGTTAAAAGATGGAACAAATAACAAAGAAATTCAAGGAGAAAAACAGAGAAGTGTAGAGTGCAATGGCTCTGCTAAAATGGAAAAAGCAACTTTTAATTCTCATTTCCAACATGTATTTCAAGGAAAAGGCTGAAGGTCCACAAGTAAGAAAAAGCAATACAAATGATCAGAGATGACCTTGACAAAATATTTCTACCATGTCCTTTGAAGCAAAAAAACAAAATTGCCAAGTTAGATCAACATTATGATGAACTTGACCACTAGCCATACACCATAACTAACAAAACAAGATGCATAATGTATACTTCAAGCTAAGGAATTTATACATATATAAAGTAGCGTACCTTAATCACAAGATCATTGACAGATATACGCTTCCCACCTGAAGCTTCCTGTAATGAATTGAGTTGGCTCCGCAAACTTCACAGAAAGAAACAGTTTCAAATTAGCAAAGAAATATAAAAAATCTCTTATATTTAAAGGATTATAACTCTATTACTTACTCCATAAGTTTGTCAACACATGTATCTACTGTTAAGTAGTAATGTGGGATGGTCTGTTTTGAGAATAATAATCGGGATGCTGTAACCTGTCAAATTTAAAGCAAATATTAGATCAATAAATACCATTGCTTACATTAAAACAAAAAGTAATGAACATCAAAAAGGGATAAATATAGAAAGGGGCAGAGGGAAATTAGGCACAACCAACTTCTCTATATTCCTATACAAAGAGGCAATAAACAAAAGATAACTAGTAGAAAACTAGACAAATATGCTTAAAATCTATATATCAAAAGACCATCTTCCATAAAGTGGATCAAAGAACAAAATCAAGCAATAAACATTAAACAGCTAATATCCACTAGGTACATTCATGAGATTTGTAAAAATATTGACAAATTGTCACGAACCTTTCTTATCTGAGAATGGGGGATATCTACATAATCAAGAGATGCAAGTTTTGCATCCTTTGTCTTAGAAGTTGGTGCTGAGGCTTCCTTCCCACGTGAAGCTATTTGACAGCAGAAGCCCGCAATAAGCAGAAAAAAGTGACAATAATAAACCAACCAATACTATTACAGCAAACAGAAAAGGCAAGAAGGTCTGAATGAGAGAGGGAGAGAGAGGAGACAATACAAAAGCATCAGTTTAACTATGATACCCAAGTAATCTTCAATATCAGCCTTTACAATGTGTCCATCAGGACCTGTTCCTTTGATACTTGAGAGAGGTACCTAAATTTGCATCCAAAAGGAATAGGGAGAAATTAAAACTATATGATTTGATAGAATTATTAGAAACACAGAATATGTCATCCATCAAGAAAAGTACGGTCACAGCAATCAAAATGACTAACATTATTATCTTCAGCCAATTTGCGTGCAAGAGGACTTGCAAAAATGCGGTCTCCAGAAGGAGGTGAAGCAGGCTTGGTAGTCTTAGGCTCTGGTGAACTAACTGGTTGTTGAACTGGCTCCTCCTTTGGTGGAGGAGCTGCTGACTCTTTTGCTGCGGGAGCACCAGTACCTGCCGATGAAGGACTGTAGTCCTTAAACTTTGCTATATCCTCCTCCTCTTCAACAGTGATGGCAATTATCTATATAAGACCACAAGAACAAATAAATAACATTAACTGCAGAAATATTCACATATGTTGTACTTTACTCTAGAAGCAGAGAAGCAACAGAAAAAAGATCCAAGAAGTGCAAAACCAGGATGCATCCTTTTTAATTACTCATATCGACACCCCAATCCACAAAGAAGAGAAACAGAGATATATATTATTTTCACATTAGTCCCCCAAAATCAATACCTCACCAACTTTGATTTCTTTTGATCCATCTCCCTTTAGAATCTTGGCAAGATAACCTTCTTCCATGCATTCCATCTCGACAGTTGCTTTATCCTTCAAATAATAAACAAAGTTATTATAAAATAAAATTAGTTGCTTCCTGATATAGAATAAGCCAAGGAACAAACTTTTATCAAGTTGTGCAAGTTGGCCAATAAACAGGAGGAAGCCTTACAGTTTCAACTTCACACAGCACCTCACCAGGTGTCACTTTGTCGCCCTCTTTCTTCAACCACCTTGCAATATTTCCCTGCATTTCAGAAGGGGTACACTTAGCAGAAAACACAGAATTTCTATGATATAGTAGAAAGATCAAGAATGGTTCACACCTCTGTCATTGTGGGTGAGAGAGATGGCATTCCAATCTCTTGGTGAGGAGGGAGGCCTGAGAGTAAATTCAGAATATTAGCAATACTAAGTCAAGCAACAATATTTGATGTAACAGGTTGAAAACAACATAACAGCCTTGCATTATTTAATAATATGTCATGGTTCAACTTAGTGAGCTTTCAATTATTATTGCAACCGCCATGTGGTCAGCCATAACTATACCTAACCCATACCACCGAAAAACACTAACAAAAGGCCAAACATGCAATGTAAATCCAGCATCACCTAGGTAATAGCACTAGCAAAACAAAGATAAGAAAGAGCCACATAGCAATACTTGTACCAGAGAGATGAAGAATGTAGTCATCATGAATCCCTTCCTAAATACATACAGGTTGCATTATCATCATATTAACAAAACAAATTAAACACAATTAATATCACACGTTATCAACCATAAAAAGGAATATCCCTATAAACAACATCTAATTTCGCCCATCAGAAAGGGTATTGAACAAGCCATAGCAAAATTAATAATAATAAAATCATGCAGCCAGATCATGGTCTCTGCATCTAAGGGTTCTAGGAAGCGGTATCAATGTTAGAATTCAGCATTCAGCCTAAATTGAGCACACTCATTAGTTCAACATGTATTCTTGCATTACAGAGTACAGAACTTTTTACCATTAGACAGATAATGGATAAAATAAAAAAAGCCACAACGATAAGCAATAATCCAAACCTGAATCAGATGCAAATCCTCTCCTTAACTGCACCTGTGAACTGAATGGTTACAGGGGAAAGTTTAGATGCTTGATTTCAAGAAGACATAGCCAGTAAATAATGATTGTCTTTTTAAGGTCACTGAAGATGTTATAAAGAATACCATGAAAGTTCTCTACTGTATAGCAAACCACCCATTGGACTGCCCAGTCTCATTGTTGTCCTTGAAAAAATGTTCTTGGATAAACCAGATGATGCCTAACAAGAAGATCCAAAATGGTTAGTGTTTGCCAACTGGCTTTTTACTTCAATTAATAACATAATTTTATATAAGCAGGGGAGACCGGGAGAGTCTACAGCGGGAGAGTCTACAGCATAAACAATGTAAAAAAGTGCAACAACAGGACAGTAACATCATTGCTCTACAAATGGAAAAGCAAAGGATGCACTTACATGGCTACGAGCAACATACTTAGATACCCTCTCCTTTTCCGAAGGTGAGTGACCAAGAGAACGGGTCTTCATAACATCTGAAAAATAATCAGCTTTGCTTTAAACAACATAAAAATAATTTCACTCCTATCTTTTTATCTTTCAAAATGCTGACAAACTGTTATCCATAACTAAGTGTAGCAAAAATTACAGATTACAAAATAAAAGCATCACCATTCCAGCCAGTGGCTGCTGCTATTCTCAAGCCAAGCAGAAAATGTGAAATACATACTAATCATATCAAATAAACCTAAAATATTTAGTAAAGGCAACTTGCTGGGAAGCTTGAGAGGTACTTTAACTGATTAGACCGTCAACTTAGTAGATTAAACACAATTCAAAAACAGCTCATTATGTTTAAGGATTGTTGATACCTTCTCTTTTACAAGTAGATGATTGTCCGCCATGGGAAAACCACCGAACCAAAACAGCTTGATCATGACGAATCAAGTTACTTCTCAACTGTAATAACAGAAATTAACTAGTTAATTCAAAATGAAGTAATCGAGCTCTAATGTCAACCATTGATCACTCACAGGAAAACAAAGATGAATCAGGGATTAACTTCACAGAAACCATTTATGAACTGAAATCAGCAGGGAGAATACTCAAATCTAGAAAGAACTATGAATCTAATCTAAAATCAGAGAAGCGAATCAAAAGAAACTAGAAATGAGAAAAATCGAGAGATACCTTTTTAGAGTGATTGATGATATGAGACGCATAGGCCATGATTTTCAAAATCCACAATCAAATTACTCAAGAAAATATGAAAAATGGAAAAAGAAAAAATCGGAAAATTTTGGGCTGAGTGAGAAAATTAGAAGTTCGAGTTTCTTTTTTCCTTTTTCGGCTTTTTTCTTTATTATTTTCGAGTTTGGTAGGAAAAAAATAAACGTGAATGTTAGGGTTTGGTGTCACAACATCAAAATACTTACTTGACTTTTTTTCTTTTTCTTTAAAAAAATAGTACTATTAGGAATAAATATATATTTTAAAGAACAAAGAAGAAAGGATCGTTTTCTCATTTTGCTATTATTAAAAAAAAAAAGGATCGTTGCTTGTGTATGAATGAGTGGATAGTGTTAATGTTTGCACAAAATTTAAGAATGGATATTAACCGTTGATTGAGTGGACTGGAAAACTTGGACGGTTTAAGATAGCAAACTTAGACACAGCGTTGTGAATTGTATTATAGATGATAATAATTTTTTTGGGCCAATAGTGGAGGAGCATGGTCATATGGTACGAAATTGGCCTCTGCCACTGCCGATGAGCCGGTCTAGATGTTTTGCCATTTTGGCTGTTGTTAGGTAGGCGACCGCTTTCGCGGATTTGACCAAAACATTTTTCTTTCTTCCAAATTGCTCTTTTAGTCTTTTACTTAGTTTAAACTTTTCATAATGGAAACTGTGATTTATCTAATTGATTAAAGACCAAATTGATCAAAATTAAAGAAGATAGACTTACTGTTATATTTATGTCATTGATTTCTCATTATTGAAGAACAAAATTTTGCAGTAAGCCGTTATCAATGTGTGGGAGAATGCTTCTTTTCCCTTTTGGTCCAAATCATAGGCTTCCTTTATAAATGCTTGTAAAGATTTTGAAAGAAAATGTCTAAACCTTTGTGTAATGTTTGTTTTGAGTCTAAACTCTTTAAGAAAAAACAAATCAAGTCTAAACTTTTACGATCTGTTCTAGAGTCTATACCATTGAGTTTTTTTTTTTTTGTTCATTTATACCATTGAATTGAAACATATTGAATATGAACCTTTGTGTGATTTAACAAATCGAGTCTAATTAGATAATAATAATAAGTTCGATTCGGATGATCATGTGTAAATCATTGTGATATCTCTTCTTAATACAGCTTTTACTATAGCAATAACTGAATTTAATAAATTGGACTATATTTCATCTAAAAATAAGTTTGATTTATTGAATCACACAATAGTTTCGATTTGATTTGTCTTGATATGAGTGTGGGCGAAAAGAAATTTTAGAAACGTATTCATGAGTTCTTTTTTGATCTCGATATATATTTTTAATGAAAGTTTACTGAACTTTTACTCTAAATAAGAAATATAAGAAAGAGTTTAATTTGACTTATTTCAATTGAAATTAGTATTTTGCAAAAAGATCTAGATTGAAATTGGTCATTTGACATGTACAAGAAATAGAAAATGGCCATTTGACCAATGGTAGAATTAATTAGTTGAGCATATAGCCATAAACCCAAAGGTTTAGCGTAGACACTAGCTGCATACAATTTGGTTAGACTCAAGTAGCTCGAAGTGAATCCAAAATCTATGTATATAGATACATAGTTCTTTTTTTTTTTTTGACTTCATTTATAGTTTTTAATGTGGTTTAATGTGGGCCTATAAAGATTGTGTTAATTTTTTTTTTGAAATCAAGATTGTGTTAATTTTTATTTTATAGGCGTAGTGGTATCATGATTTTGCCATGAAAACCTTATGTTTGAAAACTATATTCTTGGGTCTTGGCTGTACATGTAACCCATTTTAAGGGATGCTATGGAGGGAATAGGGATGCATTAAATTTTTCTTATATTATTTGATACTATAATAAATATAATTATAACTATCATATTATTTTTTTTGGTGAATATAACTATCAGATTATTTACAAATATTTAAATGTTACTAACCTTTTTTTTTTTGGTACATGATCAAATTGTAAATGTACCTTACTATGCTTCTATATATAAAAAAAATCAAATCAAGTAAAACTCGTAGTAAGTAGTAACATTGAATACTCGATTCCATCACACACTTATTAGTAGTCACTTTACATGTAACTAGTCTTCGCTTCCACGTGCGTTGCACGTGATACTTTAAATTATATGAAGATTAAAATCTTAAGCATACTACTAATTTTGACCTAAAAAATTATATTATTAGAGATAACAAAATTTCATCCGAGTGTGGGTATTCGATTCGACTGCCTGAAACCGAAGCAGACCCAACTCGATTCGACCAAAAAATCCGCTCAATTCGAAACCGAAATTATTTGACCCCAAATCATTAATGACCCGAACTCGATCAACCCGAAATTACCTAAATCGAGATTAATTATATTTAAATGACCAGAATCCGAAAAGACCTAAACCTGAAAATTAGAGGCTAAACCAGAGGCTCAAACCCAAAATTATTGGAACCATATGACCCAAAACCGAAAAACACCCAAACCAAAAATGACCTAAATTTAAATGACCCGACATTTGAGCGATCCAAACTCAACCCAATCTAAAACCAAAAATTAACCGAACCCGTATAACCCAAAATTTCCTTGAACCGAAACTGAACCCAAATCCAACCCGACCAGCCTATTTATATATACATTGGGTTTTACCATCAAAGTAACAAAAGAAATTATTTCATACAAATAAAAATATTGACAATGTATAAAACAACAAATTTAAGCCCACAACAAAGTTGTATTTATCAAGAAAAAAATAATTATAAGTCAAATAAAATAATTATACGTTAGGAAAATAACAAATTTTAATCATAATACATTGAACTATTAGATAGAAAATGTCAATCACAATTATTTTTTAAATTAAAATGGTAAAAATAAAAAAATTATATAAAATATTGAATTTAATTAAATGAAAATAGAGTTTTTAGTAGAATAAAACTGTATATTAGAAAAAATTTTAATATATCCAAATTTTTTGGTAAAAATAAAGTAATTATAAAGATATTAAATTTAATTAAATGAAAATAGAGCTTTTAGTAGAATAAAACTATAATAGTTAAGTTAGAGCATTTAAGACAATATATTTGAAAAATAAGGATACAATAGACAATTCAAAAGTTTTTCAAAACTCGTACTTTTATATATAATATAGATAAATATATGTAATGTGTATATGCTTTTTCAATTGTTCACATATAATAGTGCTTAATATGGAGGGAGGCACGGGCACCTACTTATTTTGTAGTACTTTAGTACAGTAGTACTTTATCAATTTTAATCACACTCTGAATAAAAAAAGGAAAAAAACACTCGACTGACTTTAACTGGATGTGCTATTAACGGCCAACGAAAAGTCCGTTAATCCAACGGTAGCAGTAGCATGTGTAACGGTGTCAAACAAAATAAACCGACGTCAGAGAAAGATTTGGTATAATTTATTAATTAATTAATTAATAATAAAATTACTTTTAATTATTCTGTATCTAATAGGATTCGAACCCTAGACTCTTCTCCGCTGCTTGCCGTCTCCATCCTTTCTCAGCCACCGTGCCGCTGCGCCTTCCCGCCAAGTCCACCCTTTGAATTCAAAATATCAAACAGTATCAACTAATGGACGAGATCATATCCTCAGCTCTGGAAGAAATCTGCGCGAAAGGCCGCGATGGTCTCGCCGTATCCTCTCTCTGCTCGAACCTCAATTTGAGCTTCGAAATTAAACGAGCCCTGTGGACCAACCTACTCAAAATCCCGACCATTCATTTCAAGTGCGAAACCTTGTTTACGACTCCGACGATCCTTCGATTCGATGCTTTGATGACGCGGAAAAGCTTGATTTGATCATCGTTGCTAAGGACAGATTGCGTGATAACTTTTTAGGCGTCTATGGTTTCTCGTTGGGAGTTTATGAAAAAGAGTATCGCCAACAACGTCTCGCTCTCGAACGCATTGCCACTGCTAGGTTAATTTGAGCACTGCTTCATCTGCTTATTTATTTTAAGGTTTATGTAATTTCTGGTCCGTTTGTTTAATTAGAAATTGTTTATGGTCTAATAATTTTTCTTAATGATATAGGACTGATTGATTGTTATTATTTCTATTTTGGGGAAAAACAAAAGTCCTGAATTCTTAATTATATACATATTTTAAAAAACATATTGCTACTATTTTATTTTTGAAGTTGTACTGTATTTTCACTAGGTACTCGTTTTGGGAGAACAACAACAAACAGGGAGTCAAATTGTACAATGTAATTCTTATATATTTTTTTAAGGATGGCTTTTAATTTGTTTTAATTGTGTGCTTAATTTTAGAACGAACGGGATAACCCAAAGTCAGATAAGCAAGGAATTTGGAATGGAGGGCAATAAAACTTTCTATGTGGTGAAGAAGCTTGAGAAAAGTGGCTTAATTGTAAGGCAAGAAGCTATTGAGAGAACAAGAGCTACTGGTAATCAAGGGCAATCCACAAGGTTAATTCATTTACGCCGTTATGCAAAGAATTTGGGATCTCAACAAAAATTTGAGATTACCAAAGAGGAAGAGACAATGGGCAATGCTGATTCTGGGATTAAAAAGGTTAAAGAGGACGTGCTTGTAAAAGAATATGTACCATCTATGAAAGCTATATGTGATAAACTTGAGGAAGCTAATGGCAAGGTCATTTCATGAAACCTATATCCATAAACATATAAGCAGATTTGTATTTTTAAAAAGTTCTTACTGATTTTGTTATTTGAATGCTCCTTTTCTCTTGGTAGGTTCTTGTCATTTCAGATATTAAACATGATCTTGGCTATGGTGGATCACGGCCAAAGCATAGAAACTGGAAAAATGTAAGTATTTTTATTAGTTTATTTCCCTGAAACTACCAAGGGTTGAATATGTGTCTAGTTCTCTTGGTGGTCTATTCTGAGTTGCTTCCATCTTACATTGCTTACTTTTGCCATCTGCTTTTAGATTTGTGGAAGATTGATAAATGCTGGTGTAGTAGAGGAGACTTATGTAAAAGTGAATGGAAAGGTTAGATTGACGATCTCTGCAACCAATGTCTTGCTTGTTTACATATTTTGAGCTCCATTTTCTTATCCATCTATCTTACATTGCACCAAAAGAGCATCTATTTTGGTTTTATAGTATTCCATTTGTTTGCTTTATTCATTATTTTGTTTGAATTTATAATTTTCTCTCTTTTCTCTCATTTCACTCATTATTGCTTATACTATTTTGCACTCAACATTGCTTCAGAAAGAAGCCATTTGAATATATGTGTTAATACAAAACTTTCAATCAAATTAATAAGCTTCTTTCTTCTTCCTTTCTTCCTGCTGCCATACTTAGCAAAACTTGTATGCATAAGATGATTGTTACTTTCACCATATTTGGCCTTCGATTTATGGTATAGTCTTTAATAAAATTATTATGTACGGGCCTAATTTCCTAAATATAAGTGATTAAATAACAACAATACAGACATGATGGAATTTCGTATTAAATTATATGCATATGATGTATTTATGAAATAGCTTTTGCTTGAGGTGTCAGTCAGACTTCCTTCTATTGAGTGGAACAACTTTTTACCAATTTCATGTTGAATCTGTTTCTGAAATTTATGCCTAAACATATTTCTGCCTTTCACAGGATGAGCTCTGCCTACATTTGCTAAAAAAGTTTTCCCCGATGGATTTTGAACAAAAAACAATTATAAAATACGTTGAAGGCAATGAATTGAAATTTGGAAGATGCCAAAGAGCTAACCAGCTTGTGGAGCTTCCTATCGACCATCAGATTTATGACGCAATTGATGCTGCAGGATATGAAGGGATGCTTATCAAAGAGGTTTTGCAAAGAGTCTAAAATATACTATTCTCTATATTCCAAGTATCATATAAACATTTTTCCCTGGGCATCTTTTCAGTAGAGTTTTACATAATCTTAAATGTTCTTGTGTCAGTGCACTTTCATCTAGTGAAGTGTTAGACCAGGCTGCACATCTCTTCTGGGGAGCTAGGGAAGTTATGTTTTCTGCCTCTTTTCATTTGGCACTGCAGATGGTTAAGGAAGATGGAAAATTGCGTGTATTGGAGATAATTGTTGTCTTTCTTAAGATTCCATTCTATTTCTATCCTTAACTATCTAAGTGAAGACAGGTCACAATAGTCATATTGTTATACTAACTTGTTTTAACCATTGATGCTCTTCAAATGCCTAAAAGTTCACATTTCAAAGATGATGAAGGAGAAGCTGGTTTTGTTGTAAATCTGACAAAATTCGATTAATAAAGTTAAAACTGGTAGATAGTGTCATATGAGCAAGTAATTACGTGCCTGCCTTGATGCACCAGGGTCATCTTGAACAACCAGAGTGCACATGAGACCTGAAATTTTCTTGATGATGAACAGAACCAATATTCTCTCAACTATTTGTGTAAATTGAATTTTCTTCTGTTATGTAACACAATGCACAATTCTAGACTTTCATGATGTTTTATACCAAATCTAGATATTTTTGTCTCCATCTCATTTATAAATTTTGCTGTAGAACAGGTCAGTCAGAGGTTTGGTCTTGATCAGAAGACGAGTCTCAAGAACTGTTCTACTATGAGCAATAAATTTGGGATGCATATGCAGAGGGAACTTCATAACAAGACATGTGAATACAGAATTCGGACAGCCAGGAACTGTGAGTCATCTAATGAGATTCCAAGTGGATCACAAGACCTTTCGAGCAAAAAGTCTAGTTTGTTTGTTGTCAATCCTGGGTTTTCAGAAGGACCTGCCCAATTAAATCTTTGGAATTCTGACATTGAAACCCTGGGCAAGGCAAACAACTGGGAAGCTGAAAGAGAGCAAGGTAGTGAGGCAAGTGGTATTATTGGTATTATTACTAATGATTGCGAATCACAAGAGTTAATACATGGAACCGAAAAGCAATTTACCAACACAGGACTCCACTCAGTGAACACTGCAAGAATGGCACTGAAACCCTGTCCGGCCTTGACAGTGGATAGCTTTCGGAGGGAGCAGAAGATACTTGAATGGTTACAGGTATTTGCCTCATCACTTCACTTGAGACAGGAAATAGCTTTCTTTTTTTTCTTTTTCTTTTGTTCTGTAATTTGATAACTCATGAGCTGCTATCCCTGTGTGCATCTGTGTCTAAACTAAATGCAGGTTGAAAAGATTGTCTTGATAGCAGAGCTATATAGGTGGCTTGTGAATCTTGAGAAGGACAAAGCCACAACAATGGACAGGAAAACTGTGGACCGCATTTTGCAAAAGCTTCAAAACCAAGGGCAATGCAGGTGTATACTCCTAGCTATGAATGAGCTTATGAACACTGATTGTAACCGTAAAGTCAAGGTGGTTTTGCACCCATCTATTCAAAGTTTATCTTCTGAAATACTAGGTAGAATTCGTGATAGATTCATCTCTTTTGAGAAGCAAACTCATGGTCAGGCCTCATTCAGGAAGAAGAACATAAACTCAGTTCTTGTATTGGATCATGTACAGAGAACTCACACTCGTAATGGTTCACATGCCTTAGCTCTTAGAATGGCAGCCATGCGCGCTAATGGATTCACATCAGGAAAAATGATTCGTGCAAAGCTGTTGCATAGTTTTCTATGGGAGTATGCATGTGGTTCATCTTCTAAGGATGGTGTTTCATCATATGGGAAACAAGATCATGATATACAGAATCCTCATGTCACTTGCAATATGTTTGATGTGGAAGCTGCTATCAAGAGCATTCCACTTGAGCTATTCCTTCAAGTTGTGGGTTCCACAGTTAAAGTTGACAACATGATGGAGATGTTTAAGAATGGAGTACGTTTAGGTGATCTTTCTATTCAGGAGTATAATGATCTTAACAATACTTCAGCAATTAGGAGGCTATCATCAATTTTATCTATATTACAGCGGTTGAAGGTATAATTCTCGCTTATCTTTTAGTATAAATTTAAACTGTGAATAAATGTTTCTGAATCTTTTCATATATATCACATCGTTTGAACAGGATTGATTCAGTTTTATGAATGCCAGAATATGATGCTATTACCATGGTGTAGGTAACCAATCTCTTAAAAAGAGAGGTTGGGTCATATAAGCCTGCTGATTGGATCTCCAATGAAAGAATTCTGAGAAGCCTCATACATTTTTTAATAGAATTTCTTTCTTCGAAGCTGTTGGTTTCTTTTCATATGTTGGTATGCACATAACATAAAACAAAACAAAAGCATATTAGTTTGCATAAGACAAAATCTACTCAACAGCAACCTTAACCTGATTATCTATCTTGATGGGGTTTACTTTTAGATTAATTAAATAACTAGTATAGACAATTCTAGCACTTTAGCATGTGCTAGTTCTAGTTCTAGATTTATAAATTATTAAATAATGTGTGTAGGTTTAGTAAGATTAGACTCTGTATCTGCATCTGACAGTTGTTATCCAACCAATCTAAGCTCAAATTATGTTGAGCATTTGAAAGAACTACTAAAATGCAGCCTCATATCTATGAATTCATTTAATTTTTAACAATTTAATTTGTTGTCCATTAATCAAGAATCATATGCTCTAAAAGTATGATTACAGAAAACAATCAGTCATTTTGTATAGTATTAATTAGATCTGTTGAAGTTTGGCCTTAGTAATTTCTATATATGATATATGTATAGCACTGGTGATTGCTAAAGCCATGAAGACAATCGTCTATTTATTTAATTTCGGAAGGCTCAGAGAAATCGAACTTGGAAACTATCATGATCCAGTGCATTTACAGCTATATATATGCTACTGTGGATAATAGGTCGTTTGCATGCCGCTTATCTACAACTTTAATAGCATATATTATTATTTATTTTTGAAGTTTCTTTTTTTGGTTTAACTGCTTTGGAAGCTCTTATTTTTTATATTCTTAGTATCAAACCTAAAGAATTCATAATTGTTCATAGTTGATTCAGCTGGTAACTAGTGGAAGTTCTGATGATGAAGCCACTGTCCCAAATGCCTGTCCTGTGTATGCCATGGAGCTTAAGTCTTATATTGAGGAACCACCATTAACTGAAACATATTCAAATTCTGGATCCCTTGATCTTTTTCCAAACAGAGACGCTGTACGTGAGATTATCAGACATGATTTTTTCTTCTCAGACAGAGATGCTATTGATGAGTACTGGCAAGTTTTGGAATATATTTATGCAGTGGCTGATCCAAAATCTGCTTCGCGTGCATTCCCCGGGTCTACAGTTCACGAGGTATGTTTGCATTTTGTTTTTATACACCTCATGAGAAAATGTTCATTAATACCTCAGCCACGATTGCCTTATCTTATTATAAATCAAAGAGGTGGAAGATAGTCATGAATAAAACATTTACAGATTTTTGGTCACCGGTCATGGGGTGCTGGTCGAGGAATGACTTCTGGTCAGCATGCAAAGGTACTGAAGCATATAGGGAAGAGAAATTTCAACAGAAATCTTCCATACAAAGAATGTAAGAAGATTGCAAAGACCCTAAATCTCCGACTGGAGCAGGTTAGATCATGTGTCAGTTTCTGTAATGTTTTCCCCTTTTTCTTTCTTTAAGTATAACATCGGTTAATGTTTTCTCTAGGTCAGTTTCTGGACCTAGAGAAAAATCTTCAGATCTTTAAATTTCATTACTCAATGACTTTCATTGTTATCTCGAAATTAATGTTCATAATATACTTGACAGTTTTTCGTTTTAGATTCGTTATCCTGTGTTTTATAGTTGAAGTTATTTCTCTTTTGACATGTTGCAGGTGCTTCATGTGTATAATACTAAGCTTCGGCGTTGTAGAAAAATTCAGGATAATTTGAATGCTCTGGAGGCAGAACAGAAACTGGTGCAAAGTAGTTCTTTTTCTCGGAAAAGGAAAATATCTGCAGAAGCTAAAGTGCTAAAGCATAGAAGAATTGCTGACAAAATTGGAACACTTTGTCAGCATATTCTTCTTAGATCAGCGGGCAATGATGATGATCTTGGACCAGTCATACCATGTTCATCAGAGGGAGGTCATTACAAAAATATCATTGAAGGCATGGAATGCAATCAAAACAGAGGTGTTGGCCAGGAAGAACAGTGTGATAATTTGAACGGGGAAAAGATTAATTTAGCCTTGGAAGAGGTTCTTCAGAGCAGGCAGGTGGATATACACGAGGCCCCTCAAAAACCTGCAGATGTATGCAACTCCCAATTTCCACCTCATACAGGAAGTAGTGCTGCTAAATTTTCTAGGTGGCTTCATGAACGCAAAAAAGATTTTATGAGAGGAGGAATCGATCTCACTGTAGATTTACAGTGTGGAGAAATATTTCATTTGTTTGCGTTAGTTTCTTCAGGTGAACTGTTCATTTCCCCATGTCTTCCAGTTGAAGGTGTTGGAGAAACTGAACATACCAGAAGCTTAAAACACATCTCTCATTTCAATGACTCTTGTGATATTCGCCGAGAAAAAGGTTTCCCAGGTATCAAGTTATCTGTGCATCGATTACCAAAGCGAACTGCTGTTGCTCTAGAATCGTCCTTCAAAAATGGGGAGAAGAGTGGTAATGGACATTTTGTTGATGGAAATCATCTCAGAGGAATTTTAGCAAGTCTTACAGTTGGTAGCAATCCATTATATAATCTCAATCTAGGAAAACCTGTCCCTAAAGATGGGGATTCATGTGTAACGCCTTGGGAAGTGATGGCTGAATATGCTACAAAATTGATTTCATTACCTTCCAATCAAGAATATGCTGGTACTTTGTCTCCTGAGGTCTTTAAAGCTGTCTACACCGCACTCCTGAAGGCTGGTGATCAAGGTTTGGCCGTTGAAGAAGTTTCAAGAGTTATGGATACATCAGATAGACATGCTAATCTTTCCTAGAGCACACATTTAAAAATGCATTTCTTTCTGATTATATGAAATACCTTCATGAAAGCATATTATTTATTGCTTGTCAATCTTTTTCAGGAGAAAAAATGACTGAACTTGTCATTGATGTACTCCAAAACTTTGGACGAGCAGAAAAGGTAGGTTTGATTCTGCCATTTGACCATACTTGTTTCTGAAATTTAGAAAAAAAATTGTAGCTCACCATAGATATGGTATGACACACTTGTGGTGAAACATGGAAAGTAGAGGGTATAGTGGGATCTAGTCCCCTTTTAGTTATCTCCCACTTTGATATCTTATTCATGACTTTCTTCTTGTGCTGGCCATTGCAAGTAACTTAATTTTCTGTTACATATTTATGAACCCATTACAAGAATTAGAACATTTATTCATAAACTGATTTTCTATTCCCTCATGTCATCTGGTCCTATGTCGAAGATTGGGGAAGGAGTCCCATTACATTATCTCTAACTTCATCATAGATTCGCAAAATATTTGGTGTGGTGTATACCTGAAAATGTGGAAGTTTTAACCTGCTTTTTGTTTTTTCACAATTGCACAATTCAGCTTTCATCCTAATGAATGGTTCCCTCCAATGGATGATGCTTTTATACAGGTCAGAGTTAATGGTTCACTTTATGCCATCGCTAGATCAACTGAGAAGCCCTCAAGAATACACATGGATGACAGTGACTTGCAACAATGCAACATTCTCAATCATCATGAGAATGGTGGTTCTGCTGGCCCATTGCTTGATGAAACTTACACCAGTAAGTTTAATGTGGAGTCTATGCAACACAATGTTGTATTACCAGAAGCAAACAAAAGACATGATCTGCTTGAAGGATGCAAACGTTATGATGGAGTTGGAATCACCAAGAATAATATACACAAGAAAATCATAAGCCAAACTTTTTGTATTGTGATGCAAAATCCAGGAATATCAGAGGTACATGCTTTTTGTGTTTATTTTTATTTCATTTTCATTGTATTATTGCTGACTTTTGGTAAAACATGGCAAAATTAACAACTAGTGCAATAGGATGAGAGTGTAAAATAACCTAAACATCTTGAATAATATGTTATCTGTTTACAGATTGATCTTGATTAGAAATGTTTCAACTACTCCCAACATTTTTGTCAGAGATAGAGTTTGCTTTCCTCCAATGTAAACTTAGGCGTCGGATATTTGTTTAAAAGCCATTTTTATACAGTAATTGTTATCCAACTGTGTTTCCCATTCTTTAGGATTGTTAGCAATATCTTTGCTTTTAATGGGCTGATGTTATAGATTTATTAGGATCAAAAGTGAGGTATATAGCAGTCAAGCAAGTAATTACCAACTCATACATGTTAACAATCTTTTGTCCTTGTCCTTAATGACATAGTATTTTAGTTGACCAATTTTTTGGTTTGTATTCAATTAAGACGTTATGCTAGTTTGAGCTGGTAATGTCAAGCTAGAGAGTGGGACTAGATTTTATGGGTAATGACACATTTTCTCATTACCTTTCCTCACTTTTTGTGCAGGATGGTATTATTTGCAAAATGAAGTTGCCAAATCCTCAGGTAATAAGCTTTTTAAATTTATGATCTGAAGATTCAACTCTGCCAATTATGATACATTCATTACATAAATATGATAACTCTCTGTTTTCACCAAACAGAGTAGAATAGTATTAATTGATGTCCATTGACACTGATTAGGTAGTAGAGAAATTACTATATATAAATACACGTATCTAGATGTTTCAATGTGGGATTATTGAGTTATTATTCCCTTTCATCTTAAAGGAGAAAAGGAACATAAGGGTTTTTTTTTTAATTAATTTTTTAAATTGGAAATAAACTTTTACACTCTTCTTGTAATCTTTAACCATAGCAGTATAGGAAGTTTAATAGTGGATTCTACCATACTTGGGTCTATGAACATTAATTAATGCAGTAATTTTTATTTGTGATGCAGCTCTGTAAGAAGCTTCTAAGGTTGATGGTTCTGGATAAACACCTTATTGTGGAGACGCATCAAAGTGCACCAAATGAAGTCCCAGCTATTTTACGACACCTTATTGGGGGCAGCAACAACTTGAAAGAATCAAAACTAATTTATCGTGAGCACTTTTTTGCCAACCCTTTGAGTACATATCTATTGTAGAAATGTTTATTATGACAGAATATGATTATTGGAAGTTATATTATTATCTGATTAATTAAAGTCTCAATGTACAAGCATATATCTATACTATATATAAAAGTACGAATAAGGAGAAATTTTATGTTTTCCAATTGTACCCTTATTTTTAAAACATATTTCCAATTGTACCCTTTTTTAAAAACATATTTCTAAATTGCCATTACTAAATAATATTTTAATTATTCCATTATTTTTTAATCATAAATTATTCCATTAATAGAATTTTATAGATATAGATACTTTTATATTCTACAAAATAGAATTTCATTTAAAAAATTAATTATAAAATTTAGAGATTGACCGGACTTTGCTTATGCTATAATTGAATTGGAATTTATACTACCTACAATAATTATAAATTTTAACACTAGGATTTGAAGTATAATACTCCTAATGTTAAAAGGATAATAAATATCTAATATATTATTCATATTATACTTTCTATTAATTTATTCGTGTTCGTTCAGTTTAATGTAGTATTATATCCATTATACTACATTTTAACACTAGGATTTGAAGTATAATACTCCTAATGTTTAAAGGATAATAAATATCTAATATATTATTTTTAAAACATTAATTATAAATTTGCAATTTTTGCTGACTTCTCTCATGCTATATTCTTGAATTAGTTTTGTGATACCCTAAAAATAATAGGATTTGAACTATAAGTCTCCTGACCTAAGGATAATAAATTATTCCCTAGCCTATAGAAGAAGTTGATCACTTTACAGATTATCAAAATTTCATAGTGTGACTATCAAAATTTCATAATATAATTATCCAAATTTCATAATGTCGTTACAAAAATTTCATAAAAGGTAATTAAAATTTGAAGTTGTGCTTATCAAAATTTCATAGTGAGATTAACAAAATTCTATAGGGAAGTTATCAACATTCCTAGGGAGGTTATCAAAATTTCATAATATGGTTATCCAAATTTCATAGTGTACCAAATCAACCTTTCACAATTATTGTGGTTATCAAAATTTTATAGTGAATTCAGCAAAATTAATTTCATGTAGAGGTTATCACTATTTTATAGTGTGGTTATCAAAATTTCATTTGTGGTAATCAAAATTTCATAGGATGGTTATCGAAATTTCATAGTGTGGGTATCAAAGTTTCACAGGGATTAGGGAGGTTATCAAAATAATATAGCGGGATTATCAAAATTTCATAGTAAGGCTATGTTTGGTAGGAGAAAATATTTTCTAAAATATCAATAAAATCAAATAGTCATACAACATGTGTCAATGAAAATAAGCATATTTTTAGAAAATGAAAATGACATTGAAATGGAAAACTCAGACTAAAAATATAAATATTTTCAAATTCAATTCAATTGCCATTTCCATTTTCCAAAAGTATATTCATTTTCATTGACACATGTTGTGTGACTACTTGATTTTTTTATATTCTTAGGTTTTGTTTGGTAGAGCTGTGAGATTAGTGTGGGAGAGATTGAAATGGGGAGATTAGTTACTGTACATGTGAGATTAGAATTACAGTTTTGAGAACTTAACTAAAGATGAAAAAATATATGTTTGGTGTGGCGGTGAGATCAAATATAAAATTACCATTAAGGGTAGTCATATAAAAGAATACTATAAAATAGTAGGGATAAAAGAGGTTAAACATGACTATTAAAATTCTAAAAGTTCCAAACACTACATTTTCCGGCTTTTGGAAATTTAGCTTTTGCCACGTAGGACAACCATTCCCATCCCAGCATCCACCAAAACCAGCTTTTAGAGCATTTGACACGTTTGGGATGCGCCAAAAGCTCTCCCAAACATAGCCTTAGAATATGAAAACAGAAAATTTTTTTCCTATTAAATAAAGGCTAAGGTTATCAAAATTTCAAAAAATTTTGTAACACGATGATTAAAAAAATTTTCACCTACAAATGTAACACATTAAATGCAATTATTTTACATTTCAATAATCAAATTCTTTTACTTCTAATTAGCTTGATATATATTTAATTAATTTAAAGTTTGCTTAATATAATTATAATACAATAAAGATATAACTTAATTTTTTTAGTGTTTAAATTATTTTAATATAATTTTTATTTAAACGAGTTCAGACACGTGTAACGCACGTGAAAGCTAAGACTAGTATAAAAGAAATATATATATTACCTGACAAATCATTATGTAAATGATTGTATAATTGTTACAACTTACAATAACTTAGGTTATCTTTTTTCTCTACTAGT
Organism: Corchorus capsularis; assembly: GCA_001974805.1. Lineage (NCBI taxonomy): Eukaryota > Viridiplantae > Streptophyta > Magnoliopsida > Malvales > Malvaceae > Corchorus > Corchorus capsularis. Next base: position 19,029 of record AWWV01011772.1, on the reverse strand, counting down.
CGTTAATCATCTGTGGAAGTCTTTGCTTACATTTGTAATTGGGCATAGCTTTACTGCAAGAATTTGAAAAACTGTATTTGCAGACAGTGGTGTTTATAATATTGTCAGTGCCTTTGTATTGCAAACTACTAGTTACTACTATTTCTTTTAGCGTGGGGGCCAATTAAAAAAGAAAAGAGAAGAAGAAAAACAATAAGGGAAACTAGATATTTATGAATAAACACTGACAAGTTACAAGATAGGATCTCCTACTGAGGTTTCAAGTGACTAGATGGAGCTTTTTAATAGGGCTGAAACGAACCTCAATCTTCATCGTCCCCTTCATCTTGGCTATCCGGTTCTTCTTTTTTTCACAATTTCGTAAAGCAAATTTTCAACATCAGTCTTTCTTTGACAGTCTCAGTTTGATGAATTAATGCTTAAAAACCCCAGTTCGGATGTTCGTCTCCTGTATCTCACACAAAACAACCTTCAGATCTCCTGTATCTCAGTTTGAAAAAGTTAGTATGATTTTAGTAATTTTTCCTTTTTCAAATAAATATTTTTTTAATCGCACACAAAACAACCTTCGGATCTTTGGTCTTTGCATCACGCCGTCCACTCCCCTCTTTTGGATTCACGTCAGGCCTGCTAGGTTTTGCAATCAAACCCGTATTTGCATCTTCAACTTTCTTCGAATAACCACCCTGCAAAATTAGAAAGATCACGTAAATTTATAGAAGATTAGAGCAAATATCAGTTAAAAGATAAAGGAAACTAAGCCAGATAATTAAGTAATTAAGTAAAATATAATAACTCTAATAGTAATAAGAGTACGTACAACCAAACCACATACTTAAAAATCCATCATTTAACAGAAATTTATTCTAAAATTCTGAAATATACTGCCATGTTCAGATCCATCCCATTAAACGATTACCATCCACACTAAATCCCATCAAATGATTAAGCAACCAAGTACTCCAGGAAATCCTCCTATATTATATAAATAAAAGACATAAAAAAGTTTAGAAGAAGGCGATAGTGCTTGCTGCTGCTGACTGTGGTTACATCTAAGCCTGAGGGACTATCCGTGATGGCCAGTTGATGAGTCCTAAATTTTAAGTAAATAAAATTTTTGGAAGATTTGATTTATGTGCTATTTCCTTTAATTAAAGTTTATATGGGTTTGCACATTAATATGATCTATTTTCTTTAATTAAAGCCATCAGACATTTGGCTTGGTGGTAGAGTACTGAACTCTTAGTTCTAGCCTACCTAGACCATGGGGTCTTAGGTTCAACTCTCACGGAATGTGAGTTTATTTATAATTTGTTTATTTATGTATTTGGTAGATAAGTAGTTTATTTATGGGCATAGAGATTTATTTGAATTGTAATGAGATTTCACTGGGTTTATTTGTTGGCTCATAGATTAGCGTTTCAGTAATGTGCTAATCATGTAGCGGTGTACGGGTCTTCCTGTGCGTTTATAATCCCAAATCAAGAAATGAAAATGATTCTTTCTTCAAAAAAAAAAATTCTTTAATTAAAAAGTCTTGTTCTTTCTGATTCATTTCTTATGTTCTCCTATGATTCATCAATGGTTTTTTATTTGCTAGTTAATTGTAAACTGTAATAGATCCCTAAAAAAAAGATACATTGATGGGATGATAATATATCTATACTATATATAAAGTTAACCCCCTTTAATGAAGCTTGACATGTGGCCTAATTCATGATGGTCAAATCAAAAATAGATTATCTATGCAATCACTCTCGGATATTTTAACTTTATGCTATTGAGTCCATTTGATATTTTTAAACAATTCTTCAACTTAATTTACTTTACATAAAAGCCATTACACATTTATCTTTTACGCAATTTAATTCTCAAACTTTTTATTTTATACAATTTAGTCCCTCAATTTTATTTCTTTAACTTTTAAGTTTTATTATGTTAACTCATTAATATTCTATGAAAATGATTTGTAATATTTTTCTATCAGTTTTTAAATTTGTTAGACTGTAAATTGTCATGTATACAAATGATAAAAGTTGTCAACACAGCAGAGTGACTAGATATTTGCTTGTATGTTTAATATCAATATGATCAATATATCTACAATGTGATGCTTTGCTTCTTTGATTCTATAAGAGTATGTTCTAGAAAAATATAATTCAGAATTCAGAATTATAAATTAAATATTGCTCAAATTATTATTTTATCAAGAAGAGTCAAGATTGCAAATATATTATTACATATATGCACTCTATTGGTCATATCTAATTTGGGCCCAAGTCCACTAGCAAAAACCTAATCTCTAAGGTATATAAATAGTCAAGGTATGACCATTTACTCATTATGCTCCATCATGTGACAATACACTCGTTACACTGAAAGTGGACCTCACTGACTTAATCGTCGGAGGAGGTCCCCCCAAGCACCAGGGGATCTCTTTCTTATGGTTTACTCTCTTGCAGGTAGCTCGAAACTCGATCTATGTGATTGTTTGGCCACGACACATTTTGGCATCAACAATTTGGCGCCATCTGAGGGAACGAGTAAGAAACTTTGTTCTTTCCGGTTAACTTTTAGCTCCGAAAGAGTGACTGTTTGAGATTCCGCCGGAATCTGGCCGTCCGTTCGGTGAACCACCACCACCATCGGAATCCCCTTGACTCGAGGAGTCTACCGTCAAAATTTCATCGCGATCCGCCGCCGGGTGTGGTCTCACGCACCACACGCGCCGCCGCATGTTTCTCTCTCTCTTCGTGGTCGTTGTCTCAAATCTACGCAGATCCGCCCTTTAGCTTACGACACCACCACCAGCATCGAAATCCCCTCGGCTCAACGAAAGTTGCCGCTGAAATTTCAGCCCATTCTGCCACCGTAAGAGCCTCCACACACCGTCGCCAGATTTCTCTCAATTATTCCCTCACTCCCATAAATAGATATTTCACTAGCTTATATCTCAAAATTAGTACCATTTGGATTATAATTGATAAAAATGATAATTACCCTAAGTTTTTTTTTTGAAAGGCAAATTAATTTATTAAAGAATAAGCATGAAAAAGTGCAAGAAAACTAAGAGCGGAACTCATTAACCAATCAGTCCAGCACATCAAAACAAAAAACGAAAAAACAGAGCAGACTAGTCAAACAAATAAGCTATGATCAAAATCTCCCCTTTACAAGATCATCCCAAAATGTATTTGAAATAGAAATATCCTAAGTCGATTTGTTATATACATACAAATCAATTACTATAATCCAAAAATTATTCAAAAAAAATACTAATATAAGAAAAATATAGCTATTTTTTGGCACCACAAGAAAAATACTATAGCTTTAAACACTAATAATCATAGCTTTATAATTTTAAACATATTTTCAAGCCCAAACCCAAACCGAAATTCTATTAGACCAAGTCTTTTCTCGTACAAAGTATTGACCACTCACCCTAAATCCACACGTTCTCCTCCAAATCCTAATTGAGTCTCAAAATTTTATATTTTTTAACAAATATGTGCAAATTAACAATTTTCTATATATGAATGCAATTCTTTTGTATGACTCAACTTGTTGTACTTTTTTTTGCCAAAAATTTTGCACTCATTAAAATCAACACAAACACTGCTTTTGAGTCTTCTAGGGGTTGTGTAGGTTTGGCTGTTGTGCTTCATGACTTGAATGGAGTAGTTTTGTGTTGTATGGTTGATACAAATCATGTTGTAAAGGACTCATTTTATGCTGAGGTGTTTGCGATTCGGCTAGCAGTGAAGGTTTTAGTCTTTAGGCATTGTATTATTGAGAGCGGCTGTCTGATGGCCATTTTAGCAATTAATAGGCTGGAATTGGATCATTGGGAAGACGCTTGTGTGATTGAGGAAATTCGGGAGTTAGCCAATTTTTTTGATAATATTTCTTCTGTACATATAAAGAGAAAGGCTAATTTTTGTATTCATAAATTAGCAAAGTATGCATATTTCGATGTTGTTAACTATGTGCGGTATGGGCTTTGTCATATGATGTTTAGAATCCTGATTTCTAATTGAATGAAAGTTCTCCAGGTTTATCTAATTTTTTTTTTACTCATTTTAACTTGAATTCTTTAAACGTGTTAATTTAAACGGCCCAAAGCATAAGCTTGAATGAAAGTTCAATACTTCAACCAAAAGAAAAAAAAGAACCAAATTCCAAATAAAATGGGCTAATTTGTGACGTATATGCTTGTATTAAAATCCAAAATCTCAACAAAAAGAAAAAAAAAGTCCAAAATCCAAATAAAATGGGCCAATTTAACGTGACGAATATTAAAAATTTAGGTGGATGGATATCTAACATATATTATGAATCCTAATAATTTCCAGCCAATTCACCTTGAATTCTAGCTAGTAATTACTTGAAGAGTAAGTTAGGGTTTAATTTTATTCTCTTCCAATTTTCATCACACCAACTAGGAATTATATAGAAAGCAGAAGTTGAAACACCTTCTCCTCCTCTCTCCTCTCTTATACATAGGTTAGATTACTGATCAGTTTTCTCTCTTCCTCTCGGCTAATTAACTCAATTTTCTTATTGCTTTCGAAATTTTTAAAATCATCTATATGGGTTTATAAATTGCTTCCATGGATACGCATGGTTCTGCTTCTTCCAAGTCCATCCACCTTGCCTACTCTCCCATGGAGAATGACGACGATGATCTGTTACCCAAACACTCTATGTTTGCAAGTCCGTTTCGAAGCGCTGGCTCAAAATTCTAGCCTCGGTTAACCCTGCCTTCATTCACCGCAGGTTCTTACTACTCCACCATAAACCACACCCCACAGTTAGCTTCATGGTAAACGACCATGGCCCGATATCCGAGGAACCAATTATCTTCGGAAGCCCTGGATTCAAGTTAGATTTTCTACCCTTTTCGACTCAGTTTGTTAAAATATTAGCTTCCTGCAATGATTTGCTCTTATGTAAGGACTCGCATTCTTATAATCCTGATCACAAATTTTACGTCTGCAATCCCTTCACTAAGCAATGGGTTGTTCTCCCTCGTGCTGCTGGCAAATATATTCCAGGTTATTATGATATTAAATTCGGGCTTTTATCAAACTATTGCTATTGGGAGAAGGAGATCCGTGGTATTCACCATCAACAATGGCGTCACAAGGTTGTTCGTGTTAGTATCAGTAGGTACTTGTTTGTTGCAGATGTATTTTCTTTCGAGACGGGCAAATGGACTCAAGTGGCTACGGCCCCTATGCCTATTGGCAGTATGTGGCTTTTGGAAAGCATAAAAAACGTTGCGTGCAATACCATGTTGATATCCATGTCTAGAAAATATGGAGTAATTGCTTATGATACCTACACGAAGAAACACTGCCATCCTATAGGAAAGGATTCTGATACAAAAATAAGAGGAAGAGTTTCAGCTACTTGCTACGAATGTGAGGGAATTTGTTGTGGGATTTTTCGAAAGGTGTATTCTTTTTCTTCACCTCGCAATAAGTTGCAGGTTATCGATTTCAAGGATTGTAATTCGATTGACGAGTTTCGGTGCCGTGAGATTGGTTACGGGGTGATTTTGAAACGAAATAAGTTGATTCGAGATCGTATTGGAAGAGACGAATTTTCCACTTTAAAGCCATTTGCAGTCCATCCAAGTGATAGAGATGTGGTGTTCATGAAGACAACGAAACATGTTTTGTCCCTCGATTGCAACACCAAAAAGTTGAAATTGGTTGGCAAAACTCCACCTTACATTCTTGTACCCCCTCAAGTGTTCCCAATTGAGCTGCCATGGTGGCCAACACCCCTTCCAACTTTTCCAGCTGCTTAATTAATTCTTGTTTGATGAGATCTTAATTAATTTAATTACTTGTAGCCGTGTAGGACTAGTTACTTCTTAAGCCTAGCTATATCAATATGATCAATATATATATCCACAATGTGATGCTTTGCTTCTTTTTTCTTTAAGATTATTATGTTCTTTGAAAAATATATAATTCAGTTTTCAGAATTAGTCCTAGAGATTGCAAATATATCATTGATGAATATATGAAAATTTATTATTCCCTCGCTCCCATAAATAGAATTTAACTAGTTTATATCTCAAAATGAGTACCATCCACCCAACCATATTGTTTGTTACTTAAAATTTTCCTAGAATCCTAATTAAGTGTTGCTTTGTTATATATACAAATCAATCACTATAATCCAAAAAATTATTTTGAAATTACTAATCTAAGAAGAATATAGCTATTTTTTGGCACCACAAGAAAAATACTATACCTTTTTTTTGGCACAAAAAATGTTATACTTTTTTTAGGTTTTCCAGCTGGTATCCAGAGTTTTACTTTGACTAATTAATCCAGATTCGACCCGGGTGATGCACCTGGATTTGGTGTTTAAACTGAAACAAACCGCTTACCACTGGATCATAGCTTTAATTTTAAACGTATAGTTTCAAGACCAAACCCAAACCCAAAATCTATTAGACCAAGTCCTTTCACATACAAGGCATTAAGTATTAACCACTTACCCTAAATCCACACACAACTAGTTTCCTAAATCCTAATTGGAGTCCCATAATTTTTTATATATTCACACTAGACGTTTAAATTAAAACAAACACCCTTATTGTCGATCTCTTTTCATTGCCGACAGATCATTCATTCATATAGCTGTAATTTTATAGGGGTTGTTGCTGTCATGGATGTACATCGTCATCCTTGTAATTTGCCAAATCCAATACCCGCCTAGCTCTTGCCTACACTCCTATTGAAGATCTCTCAACTATCTATTCACAGAATTCTTATCCGAATTCCATGTAGCAAAGCCATTTTTATTTGCAAATCGGTTTCCAAGCGTTAGCAAAACCATTTTTACCTAATTTGTAAAAATTTGCCAAGTATGTGTTTAAATTTGTTGGAATTGTGTATTTTAATCCTTATTTGAGAAAATCTCGAAACGTTTAGTCCTTATTTCAGCATTTACCTATTCAAAAATGACTTATTTTGACTTTTTTTAAGAGTTCAGTGGCTTATTTGGCTGTAATTAGAGTTCAGGGCCTTATTTGGCCATTTTGTGTAAGTTCAGGGTTGAGACTCCAATTAGGATTTGAAGTACGTGTAGGTGTAGCATATCCTCTCTGAATGATTGATTTGTATATAATAAATCAGCTTTGGAAAATTAGATAATAAATCAACTTAGGAAAATTATATCACTTTCTATATATCAATTACCGGCTCATTGATTTACTTTGGGATTCTCTGAGGTGAACTCTGAATACCAGGTGGGAGACAAAATATTACCGACCAATTGTTGGGTGAATAGCGAAACTCTAAGGTGGGAGACAAAAAAAAATTACCGACCAATTGTTGGGTGACTAGTACTAGTTTTGAGATATAAGCTAGTGTAATTCTATTTATGTAACTGAGAGAATAAATAAATTTGCATATATTGAATAGTACTAATTTTAATTATTATAATCATAAATTTGAAGGTTTGAATAGAGTTGAATTTAATCTCAATCTTCATCGTCCTCAGGTCCTTTTCATCCCCTCATCTCCTAATTTCTTCTAATTTTTTCACGATAATAGCATAGGCCGTCGCTGTTTCCCATGAAGGTGATGATTGATGAATAATTATTGGGGTTCATGGCGGCGGCGATTGAAGTCAGGGTTACTTAGAATTATTTTTGAGTCAAGGCTTGGAAACCGACTTGCAAATTACAAAGAGTTTTGCTATATGAAAAATTTATATGAAAAATTGACCCAAAATTTAGTCCCCTATGATGTGTTCTTTCACGGTTGGTCCTAGTTCCATCACTATTTGAGTGGAGTTTTGCTACATGGGAACTAGTCATGACACATCATGGGGGACAAAATTCGGGTCAATTTTTCAGGACTATGTGGAATTTTCCTTAGAAAAATATTTTGGTGAATGGAATTCGTACGAGAATTTCTGTCAAAAGATCATCATTGAGATTCTCCATGGCTGATCAAAATCTTAGTCAAATTAATCACAGCTACTATATCTCTTGGCAATTTAAGGAAATAGAGATAAAGGTGTTCTAAAATGAATTAATTGTACCATTAGCAATAGAAGTAGTAGTATATATAATTTTAAGAAAACTTAAACTGCCCGCCTTCAAGATAGGTTTAGCCCTTTTCGGCTTACTTCAAACTACAGACGGGGTATACAGCGAAAGAAGCGTCGAAGAGAGTAATTGATTAATGTCAACAAAAAATCATATAAAGTACTCTGATTAAAAGTAACTAATGCCTATAACTAATTAAACTCAAGATCAAACATCAATTTAAGCAGGCAAAGTTGGAATGGTGTTGGCCATCGAGGAATTGCTCAATTGGGAACACGATTGATTGGGTTGACAGTCGGCTGGTGCTTCACCAGCCAATTTAAACTCTTTAGTCTTCAAAGAGCAGGAAAGAACATGGCAAGGCCAGGTTTTCAATACCACATGGCAATGTCAGTTGGACAAAAATGTCACATGACAGGGTCATGTTGGATCAAAACGTTGACATTGGCATTACCCTGTGGCATCGCCATGTCGGCAATGTGACGATGCTATCAAAGCTAGCCTACCGTTTTAGAGGGGCTATTGGACTAATGTGACTCAAAATTGTAAGTTCAGAGGGCAAAACGTCCAAAATTAAAATTTACGAGACAAAACGTTCAAATCGTACAAGTTTAAGGGGCAAAGAGAGCATTAAGCCTTAAGCCATGTGTATATAATAAATCAACTTAGGAAAAATTAGATAATAAATCAACTTAGGAAAATTATCACTTTCTGTATATCAATTACCGACCAATTGTTTTTTGTTATTTTAGAAAATTAGCGACCAATTGTTGGGTGAATAGTAATAATTTTGAGATACTATAAGCTAGTGAAATTCTATTTACGGAATTGAGGGAATAAATAAATTTGCATGTACTGAATACATACTAATTTTAATTTTTTGGCCGAAACATACTAATTTTAATTATTATAAGAAATTTGAAGGTTTGAATAGAGTTGAATTTAATCTCAATCTTCATCGTCCTCGGCTCCTTTTCATCCCCTCATCTTTTAATTTCTTCTAATTTTTTCACGATAATAGCGTAGACCGTCGCTGTTTCCCATTAAGGTGATGAATAATTGCGGTTCATGACGGCGGCAATTGAAGTCAGACAAGGCTTTTGAGCCAAGGCTTGAAAACCGACTTGCAAACAAAAAAAGGTTTTCGTGCATGGTTAATTCGGACGAGAATTTCTGTCATTTGAGATCCCCACGGCTGATCAAAATCTTAGTAAAATTAATCACAGCTACTATATCTCTCCGCAATTTAAAGAAATACTAGAAATAAATGTGTTCTAAAATGAATTAATTGTACGATGAGCAATAGTAGTAGTATATATAATTAATTGTGTGGATGGCATGTAGTAGTCTTTGGAATATTAGCTGGGTTATTCCCAAAGACCCTACCTTGTTTTTCAAGTCCTGGATTTTTTTAGTTGAGGATTGTGGTTGCGCTAAAATCTGGAAGATGGCTTTTTATGCTATTGTTTGGTCTATTTGGCTTCATAGGAATGAGGTTGTGTTTAATCAAAAGCATTTTGATGCAATCCAACTCTTTGATATTATTAACTTGAGACTCATGTGGTGGGCTAAAGCTGCTTGGCTGAATGATGTTGATAATGCTACGGATTTTTTTCGTTTTCCTAATAATGTTTGTATTTCTAAGAGGAAAACGGTAGTGTCGAGATGTGTGTCATGGGAATGTCCTACAGTGGGGTTTATGAAATTTAATGTCGACGGGGCTGCTAGGGGAAAGCCAGGTCCTGCTAGTATTGGGGGGTTGATGAGAGATGAAACCGGAAAAGTTTGGATGGAGTTCTCGAAGTCCATTGGTGTTACCAAATCCAACGAGGCTGAAATTTGTGCGATAAGAGAGGCCATTATGATGTTTTGTGCTTCGCGTTGGGTTACAACTCATGGTCTTTATCATCGAGAGTGATTCCAGAAATGCTATCAGATGGATTGAATGCCCGGATGAAGTTCCTTGGAGATTGAGGAAGTGGGTTAGCCATATTGGTAATCTGCTCAAAAATTGCTCTTCTTATAGATTGGCTCATATCTTCAGAGACGCGAATATGGAAGCTGACAAGCTAGCCAAAGAAGGGGTTGATCGGCCTGTGCCTTTTATTAGGCATTTGGTGTGATTTAGTTTAGCTTAGGTTGGTGCATTGTTCTTGTGTGGCCCTTTGGTTGGATTTTGGATGGTTGGTATGGTTGCCTAGGGTAGGGTTCTTTTGTTTTGTTGAGTTTGGCTGTTTTTGCTTTTGATTTGTTGTTAGTTCTTTTGTACTTTCAAAGGGACGGGTGTACTCTTTTTCCTTCTTGAGGATTTTTCCCACTAGGTTTTTCCTCTTGAAGGTTTTAACGAGGCACCCCTATTTACCCACTTTTTCCTTTAATAATACTTTGCCTAATTGATTAATGTCAATAAATACAGATGACCATACATACATACCCTTAAGAAATTAACATTAAACAAGTCTAAAATAATAAACAAGAAGAAGATTTTACGTGGTTCGATCGATCAATTTGATTTATGTCCACGAGTAAAGAGATATTCTTATTAATTTTGGGAGCAAGCCAATCTTAGGAGCAAACCATACATTAATTTTGGGAGCAAGCCAATTTTGGGAGCAAACCATACGGCACACAAAGAATATAAGATATCGATCCCTTATATAAACATTAGTTCTTATTCTGATTAGGAAAACGCCATACAGGAAAAATAGCTCCACTTATTCTGATTAGGAAAACGCCATACAGGAAAAATAGCTCCACAAATATTGGGTCGAGTCACAATTCTGATCGGATCAACAAGAATTCCAAAGGCACAAAAAACATAACATAATAACATAAAAAGTAAGTAACTAATGTCTACAACTAATTAAATTCAAGATCAAACCATATGAATTTAAGCAGGCAAAGTTGGAATGGGTGTTGGCCACCGTGGAAGCTCAATTGGGAACGATTGATTGGGTTGACAGTCGGCTGGTGCTTTACCAACCAATTTCAACTCTTTAGTCTTCAAAGAGCAAGAAAAAACATTTCTCTTGTCTTCAAGAACACAAAATCTCTATCACTTGGGTGGACTGCAAATGGCTTTAAATGATGTTGTTCTTCGTCGCTTCCATCAATGTAATTCCGAACCCAATCATTTTGTCGAATAATTTCATCGTAACCAATCTCACAGTACCGAAACTCTTCAGATTTACAATCCTTGACATCCTTATCCTTAACCTTCAACTTACCACGTGAAGAATAATATACTCTTCGGAAAATCCCACAACAAATTCCCTCACATTGGTCGTAAATAGTTGGCATTGGACCGAAAATTGGAACATCATAAGCCAAATTCAAATCGGGGTTTCCTTTAAGATGACATTGGTTCATCGTATAAGTATCGTAAGCAATCACTCCATAGTTTCTAGATATCGAAATCAAAACGCCGCCTTTGCAGGGAAAATCCTTAATGTCTACGACGCAATACTTCCTGTCCTTAATAGGCAAAACCGTTTGTGTCCATTCTCCTGTCTGGAAACAAAATACATCAACAAACCAGTTGTCGAAATCACTGTGGACTCGCACAACCTTATGCCGCCAATGTTGATGACGATGAATACTACCAATTGCTTGATTCGAATCGCAATAATCCGATAAAAAACCAAATTTAAGCCCTCCCATTTTCTTATTATCGGTCGGCGCAGGAGGGAGAGTAACCATTTTCTTATTATCGGTCGGCGCAGGAGGAGGAGGGAGAGCAACCCATTGCTTCGTGAACGGATTGCAAACGTAATATATTGGACGCTGAATTAATTCGAAGATGGAACAGCACAAGAGTAGATCGTTGGAGGAAGCTAATATTTTAAGAAATCCGATGGAAAGGGGTAGAAAATCAAATCTGAATCCAATGGATTGGAAGATTGGTTCCTGGGAAATTGGGCCGTAGCCGCCAACCATGAACGTCATGGTACTGTAAGGTTTATGGCGATAGAGCCAGCGGCGAATAACGTCAGGGTCACTTAGGATTTTGAGCCAACGCTTGGAAAACAATTTGTAAATAAAAAAGGTTTTGCTACATGGAATTCGGATGAGAATTTCTGTGAATAGATCGTAGTTGAGATTTTCAATGGGAGCGTAGGCGAGAGCTAGGCGGGTATTGGATTTGGCAGAATTACAAGGATGAGGATGTGCACCCATGACAGCAACGACCCCTGTAAAAATTACAGCTATATGAATGATCCGACGGCACTGAAAATAGATGGGGAATAAGGTGTTTTTGTTTTAATTTGAACGTTAGTGTGTGTATATATATAAAATTTTGGGACTCCAATTAGGATTTGGAAAACCTATAGTCTCTCCCGATGGAAAACCTAGTTGTGTGTGGATTTAGGGTGAGTGGTTAATACCGGCCTTGTGCGAGAAAAGACTTGGTCTAATAGATTTTGGGTTTGGGTTTGGGCTTGAAACTCTATGTTTAAAATTAAAGCTATGAATATTAGTATTTAAAGGTATAACATTGGGTTGGATCCAATGATAAACGGTTTGTTCCCATTTAAGTATCAAATCTAGGTGCACCACCCAAGTCGAATCAGGATTAGCTAGTCAGACATAAGGGGTGGGAAACCAAAAAAAAAGTGTAACATTTTTTGTGCCAAAAAATAGCTATATTTTTCTTAGATTAGTAATTTTTTAAAATATATTTTGGATTGTAGTGATTGATTTGTATATGGGTATTACTAAATACCACCCCATTTTACTAGCTACCGTCCCTCCTAAAAGATATATTTACCATTTGCTTCATTTTCCTTCAAACTTCAAACATTTCAATTCTCTCAACCTTCAAACTTTCAAAGCTCAATCATTCAAGTAAAACAACATCAAAACTCATGAAGTGACGAGTTTTCGGATTGAAAGTATGTTTATTTTAGAAAAAAAAAAGCAAAAAAAAAACCCCCGAAAATTGGCTAAAAAAGGCCGGGTCACCATGGTAAAAAAGGTCGGCTTTAGCATGGCTCGCAATCATCATTTATTCAATACAATTAATATTATTGTTATAATTTTACATATTATAAACCATGATTAAATTTACTAAAATTCATTATATGAACAACCACTAAAATTAAATCAGTTATATGAATAATTTATGATAAATTTATAATTAATAATTTATTTTTAAAATAATGAATAAACAGTAATACTTGCTTGGTAATTTCTTGGTGATTTTATCTATTGGGTACTATGACCGTACTTAAAATCTAGCCGGTAGGAGTTGTAATTCTATTTTCATTGTTCATGGATAGTTATATTATTAATTAATTTATACTCCCTCCATCCCATATTATCTATCCATTTTTCCCCTAAAATCTTGTCCCAAATATCTATCCCTCAACCACTTTTAAGATAAAATTTCTTGATTAACCCACATTTAATTTTTCTCGTAAATATAATACTGTGATAATGTGAGAGAGTTCACCATAAAATGGGAGAGAGAAAGGGGTAATATGGGTAGAATAGGTAAAAAGTCTATAAAATTTAACAAATTGATTGATTTTCTTAATATGTGTGAAAAAAAGAAATGGGACAGATAATATGGGATTGGAGGAGTAATAATAATTGAAGTAATGAAAAAATATAAATTTAGATACATAACTAATATTTTACTTATAATAATACATTGTTAATAGTGTTTTTACTTTTTATACGGCTTAAAATGTTGACACATACCCCACCTGATAATTAATTATGTATTTAATATTCAAAACCTACCTCACATGATAAACAATTATGTATTTAATATTCAAAATTAATATCTAAGGAGCCACATATCAAGTATTATATCCTTTAACATCGCATATGTAGTCTGCTAAACTTCGTTGATAAAAGATTTTCTAAAGTTTCTACTTATTTATAAAATAAATCGAATAATAAATATATTTAAAAAGTTGAGTATTGAAAACTAAAAAATTCAATGCTGACCCAATTGACCCGAAACCCGAGTGACCCGAAGTCGAAACCCAAACCCACCCAACCCGAGACCCGGTAGATCCGAAACCTGAATGACCCGAGAAAACTGTCTGACCCATTTGATCTGGACCCAGATGACCCAAACCCGAACCCGCCCATTTGACACCTAGAATTATTACCAAATGGTTCTAATTTTGAGATATAAGCTAGTGAAATATCTATTTATGGGACTAAGGAATAATAGAGAGAAATCCAGCGACGGCGCGTGGAGGCTTTTACGTTGGTGGGACGGGCTGATATTTCAGCGACAGCTTTCGTTGAGCCGAGGGATTCCGATGTTGGTGGCAATGTCGTAAGCTGAAGGCCGGATTTGCGTAGATTTGAGACAACAGCCACGGAGAGATAAAAAAACATGCGGGCGGCGCGTGTGGTGCATGAGATCACATCCGGTGGCGGATCACGATGAAATTTTGACGGTAGACTCCTCGAGTCGAGGGGATTCTGATGGTGGTGGTGGTTCACTGAATGCACGGCCGGATTCTGGCGAAATCTCAAATAGACACTCTTTCGGAGCTAAAAGTTAACCGGGAAGAGCAAACTTCTTGCTCGTTCCCTCAGACGGCGCCAAATTGTTAATGCCAAAATGTTTCGTGGCCCAACAATCACATAGATCGAGTTCCAAGCGGCCTGCAAGAGAGTAAATCGTGAGAGAGGTCCCCTGGTGCCTAGGGGGGAACTCCTCCGACGATCTAGTCAGTGAGGTCCACTTTCAATGTAATGAGTGTATTGTCACATAGTGTAGTATAATGAGTAAATGGTCATACCTTGGCTATTTATATACCTTAGAAATTTAGGGTTTTGCTAGTGATCTTGGGCCCAAATTAAATATGATCAACAGAGTGGATACATGTAATAATATATTTGCAATCTCGAATCTTCTTGATAAAATAATAATTTGAGAAATATTTAATTCATAATTCTGAATTCTGAATTATATTTTTTTATAACAACTCTTATAGAATCAAAGAAGCAAAGTATCACATTATAGATATATTGACCATATTTGATATTTGAACATACAAGCAAATACCCAGCCGCGCTCTGCTGCGGTGATAACTTTTATCATTTGTATACATGACAATTTCCAGTCTAACAAATTTAAGGACTAATAGAAAAATATTACAAATCATTTTCATAGAATATTAATGAGTTAAAATAATAATAGTTAAAAGTTAAAAAAAATAAAATTGAGGGACTAAATTGTATAAAATAAAATTTTAAGGAGTAAATTGCATAAAACATAAATGTGTAACGGCTTTTATGTAAAGTAAATTAAGTTGAAGGATTGTTTAAAAATATTAAATGGACTCAATAGCATAAAGTTAAAATATCCGAGAGTGATTGCATAAATAACCTATTTTTGATTTGACCATCATGAATTAGGCCACATGTTAAGCCCCATCAAAGAGAGTTAACTTTATATATATATTATCATCCCAACAATGTATCTTTTATTTTAATGACAATGAGAATTTTATCAAAGGATATTAAAAATAGCAGCCAACAAGTCTAGTTTAGAGCCAAACACAGTAGTGCACCAAAACATAAAACAAAGTAGCATTCACTCAGAAGAAGCAATCATAGGCGTCGTTCTATCAATTCCGCCCTTTTCCAAACAATGTTTCTTTTTTATATACCATAACAGCTCATTTGTTACCATCACATCCCAAATGTATGAAAAACACAACATAAAACCAGAATTCTTAAACATATAACATCTCCCAACAATGTCTTTTTTTATTTACCATAATAAGAGTCAAGAGACTAAGACTAAGAGTCTAGAACTCAGATTCCCATGTCAGAATAACCAAAACACTTCCTTTTTTTTACCAAAACCAAAAACTCAAACATATCACATCCCAAATCCAAATGTCTGAACAACACAAAGTAAAACAAAAATCTTTTAACACATAACATCAACTGTCTTTTTTTATTTACCTTAAGCATAAGCGACTAAGAGTCTAGAACTAGAACTCAGACACCGAATAACCAAACGCCTTCGGTGCTCTAGCCATAGCTTCGCGCTGAAAATTTTTTTAAAAAAATGAAAAATCAGGAAAAAAAGCCACAGCTTTACGCTGAAACAAAAAAAATCAAGGAAAAAAAAAGCAAACTTTTAAAGTATTTTCTATTTACTGGAGCAACACCCAAGTCAATAAAGTACTCCACAATGATCCAGAAAGCTTCACCCCCTCCTTTCTTGACCAACTCATTCAAATAAGTCCTCAAACCATAGATACATATGTCTAAGTTAAAAAAATTTGAACCTTTTCAAATATTTAACAACAAAAATCGAAAAATAAAATCCATTTACCATAGTAGAGATGGATTCCCTCAACAGCAAAGCAGATTCCACCTTCTTTGAAACCTACAAATAAAAAAAATTTTAACTTATAAATATATCAACTCAAACAAGAACAAAAAAAAGGAGGTAAAGGGGAAGAAAGAAATAAATACCTACCATCATGAGACAAAAAAAACAATCCTTTGAGGAGAACAATCAACAATGGACAAAGTTTGGACCTTTTGCAGCAGTGGCATAGCCAGCAAATTTGTTTACTGGGTTTAAAAATTTACTTATATTTTATTGCAATATTATTTTGTTTTTCTATATTACTTTTCATATAAAAATTTTGAGATGTTGATTTCTTAAAATTTTCAATATAAAGTACACACAATCAGAGCTTTTCATTAACTTTAATATGAAAATAAAGGTAAAAAATAGAAAAGGGAGTAAGAGTATTATTCTTGACTACTTTTATTTTGAGTAGTTTTGAAGCCATAGTTAAATATGTAATATTTACTTTTCAATAATTATATATTAACCTTAAATATTTTATTATATATTGTATATAAACATCAAATGTTATTCTTTTTAATGGACATGTAAAATATATAATTTCCAATGGGTTAATATTCTAAAAGAAAAAAAAATATTGGGGTCAATATGCTTAGTTTTATTTTTAAGTGGGTTCAATATTCATATATTCATTTTAAGTAGGGTTATTTTGCAATTTTTTCATATGTAAAAAAATGGGATCTCAAATTTTAGTGGGTTCAATTGAACTCACAATCATTAAGTAGGCTACGCCAGTGTTTTGCAGAGAACATGTTATTGTGTTTGAGAAATGCTTTTTGCTGTGGGTTTTATCAGATATTTTCGGAAGGGGAGAGAGAAGGGTCGTACAGACAGAAAACTGATAACTCACCATATATTATCCCGTCGCCAATGAGAAGAGATGGGCAAACCCTAATTTGCTATCTAGTCTTGGCATTTAGATAGGATTCCTAGTAAATGGGCTTGTAAATTAATTAATTAGGATTCATCTTAATTAAATTAATCTATACCAAAGTTTAACACTTCAATTTGAGATTTGCTAATGAGAAGAATGCATTATGGAGGTCTATGTTGGTTGAAAAGAATAAGTGAGATTCATGTGATCTTCTCCCCAATGTGACAATAAGTTGAGAAATAGCTAAAAAATGTGAAGCTCAATTTTGAAGCCACTGCTTGAAGGAAATAGATTTTCAGAATTAATATCTTCCGGGATTGGATTTTGCGTTGGGATGGGGCGAATATCAAGTTTTGGTATGATGCCTGGATTGATAATTTAGTATTGAAAGAGGAGTTCCCAAGAATATTTGCTTTGGCGAGGAACAAAGAAGGCAAGATTTGTGAGTTTGGAAGATGGAATGACTCTGATTGGGAATGGAAAATTGATTTGAGAAGGCCTCTATTTGATTGGGAAAATGATCAGTGGCAAGGGCTTATACAAGTTCTTAGTGAGTACTCCCCTTCTCCTACCTTGAATGATAAGGTTGTGTGGAAATTTACTCCGAGAGGGGATTATAGGACCCCAACAGCATTGAATGCTCGGTCTGCATTGGAGGGGTGCTTCGCGATCATTTTGGCGGGATTAAAGTTTTGTTCTCTAAACAAATTGGGATGGCTGAGTCAAATGAAGCTGAGTTATATACTATTAAGGAGGCTTTTACTATCTTTGCAGCTTCTAGTTGGGTAAATGAATATCATTCTCTTCTTATTGAGACAGATTCAACTAACGCCTACAAATGGATTCTCAATCCGGATACGGCTCCTTGGAGGTACAAGGGCTGTTTTCTTAAGATTGAGGCTTTAAAAAGGAAAATTCCCAAATGGAGTATCAATAGAGGTCCCCGAGAATGCAATGACATGGCTGATTCATGAGCTGCTAAGGGTGTTTTAAGCATGCTTTGTTTTCTTGGTGACAACCTACAATTGCTATTGCTATTGGTACGCAGGGACGGAGCTAGGGGAGCCGGGGGAGGGGGGGTGGCGACCGCCCCCTAAAGTTCTCCGGGAGCTTATATATACATGTGTACTTTTCATCATGCAACTCAATCGAACTTCAATTTCGCCCCCCTAAGAAATATATAGGTGTTTTTTTATGAAACAAATTATATGATTTTGATTCATTTATACTTAGATGACCATTAATTATTTGTAGTAATATTAAATTATTTATCAATTTAACTATATATAGAGTAACTTAATGTTTTTGAGTAATTCAAATTAATTAATTAGTCTAACTACATTTATTAAGAGTTTAACTAGAAGCATGATGACACCTAAATCTTTGCCTTAATTAGTAGGTATATGTCCCTTGAAGTTTATGTTATCACATTTAAACTGTATGTAGTTTCGTGCAACCCCCTTAAATGGGGTTCGGCTCCCCTCCAATACACTTCCCCTCCAATGATATCCAATACACAAGTAGATGAGTGACACCTATTAAAATATAGGTTCAACGGTTTAGATTAAAAGATCAATATAACATTTATTATCTAACATAACGTTTGCTTTAACTCTGTTTTCTCTCTTTCTTTCTCTTTCATTGACAAGTTCCCAAATGGTTGGCTATTTTACTTTGCCCACCCATCGCCGTCGAGGATTCAAATTATTTCAAACT
>AWWV01011768.1:0-26741 GCA_001974805.1 Corchorus capsularis | reverse complement strand
AAAAAAAAAACGTTTAAGAAGAGAAAGAGAGAAAAAAAAAAAAAAAAAGAGAACAAGTCGGGTCGCGCGACCCGCCCACGACCAAAGTCGCACCCGGATCGCGACCCGCTGTTCTTCTTCTTCTTTTTTTTTTCTTCTTTAAAGGCTTTTTTTTTTAGATTTTTCTTTAATTTCCTTGTGTCCTCTAATAAGTATTTGATAATTCATTTAATTTAAATGGGTATGGATATGTCAATATTAGCAAGAGATCTTTAATATTTGATTAATGATAAATAGATATTTGTTTTTTTAGCTTTTTTTTTTTTAAAAAAAAACATACTTTCAATTCGAAAAATCTTTGTTCATGCGTTTTGATGTTGTTTTACTTGAATGATTTTGAATGATTGAGTTTTGAAAGTTTGAAGGTTGAGAGAATTGAAAATTTTGAAATTTGAAGGAAATGACAAAATTGTCCAAAGGAGGGCGGTACCTAGTAAAAAGGGGGCGGTATTTAGTAATTCACGATATATTAAAAAAGAAGAACTTTCTATCAATAAATAAATTTAAATATATATATACTATTTACTAATAACATCATCAATAACAACTCCACAAATAAAAAGCAAACCCTCAAAAACCATTTTTTCCTCCTTCCACCACTGCCACATCTCTCCATCTTCATCATCATCCTTGGGAAAATCTTTGTTTTCTTCCCCTTTCTTTTGAATTCTTACATTATCTGCTTTAATGGAAGAATTTAGATCCAAGTCATACAGAGATGGAGGGATGCAGATTGAGAATTACTATGGAAGAGGACAAGGTCAAGGGCCAAGCAACATGCAAGATTTAAGGTGTTACAGTGCTAGTTATGCAAATTCTGTTGTTCAGGTTCAGCCAAATCAGCTTGGGAAAGAGATTAAGATCAAGAAAAGCAAAAGCAGTTTTGGGTCATCTTCAAAAAGCTGGAGCTTTAATGATCCTGAGTTGCAGAGGAAGAAAAGGGTTGCAAGTTACAAGGTTTATGCAGTTGAAGGCAAGATGAAAGGGTCTTTCAGGAAGAGTTTTAGGTGGATCAAAGACACTTATACCCAAGTTGTCTATGGATGGAGGTGATGAAACATAATTTGCTACAATCAATCCTCTTTGTTCTTATTTTGGGTTTTTGTGTTTTTTTCTATGTTGGGAATTGGGAAAGTTCCACTGTGTAAGAATCTTGAATCTGAAATTCTCTCATAATCTTATATTTGAACATGAATTATATATATATATATATATATATAGTTGATAGAGTTATAATTATGGACTGTCTTATGTACTTAATTTGGAATCAAATCAAAGCAAAGCTTAAATCTATGGAAGTGTGGAAATTTTATGTTTGTTTAGTTGAGATTAAGAAGATCCATAGCTAGCTAGATTGAACATTTTATTTTGATTTCTGTGATAATTTGATCAAAAATGGAGTCATCTGTCATTGTTATTTTGGCCAAAGTTGAAAGTTGAAACATTGAATAGTATGTGGACAAGAATTTCAAAAACTTGGATGGATTAACTTGAAAGGAACCGAGGGAGCTGTCATTGTATTCCAATCCAGCTGCCATTACCATTTGCCAAGGGAGAAACAGTAGATTTTGACTTGTATTTTAATGGAGCTTTTGTGAATTAGAGATGGGTTCAATTTTGGAAAAGATTTCTAAAACAAGAGTACTAGAACTTTTCTTCTTCTTTTTCTTTGTTCTTCCCTCAGATTCAATGAGTAGTAAGTATGCATTAATGCCGCAACAACCAAACAACCAAATTTGGGAAACAAGAAAAAGTCTTTTATCTTCAAACTTAAAACTTTTGAGTCACTTAATAATAAGTCGATAAATGGAAGACCGACAAAAGAAATGCTGAGTTTTAACCTTTAAGTTTAGCCTCATTTTTCCTCTTCTACTACCATTGTTTTACTCTTAATATCTTTTTAGAAATAAAGTTGGCATTAATCCCAGATTCCGAACTCTAATCCCAAAGAGGGCAGAGCAACGTCAATTTATTAGTATCTTGTCTGATGACTTCAGCCATGAGCCATCCATCAAACTCATCTTATACTGGAAATGGGAACATAACAGAATCTGATCAGTTCAGTTTCGCTTAACCCAAATCGACTCACGTCAATGTCTCCAAGAGGGAAATTTTGGCATTCATCGTCGACACCGTAACTTGCCGGAATATGATCCCTTCGTCACCTTTAACGGTTAGCCATTGATGAATTTGAGTTGACAGTTGAACTAAAAGTACGAATGGATTCATAATAACTAAACAACAAAGTTAGTTTGGACAGATGAAAAGAGTCATCCACTAAAATTAAATGGTAATAAAGCAGAAGGGTTCAAAATGCAACCCCCTAAAAATTCCAAATCAATACAAATTGAAATCAGGGAACCTGCTTTTGAATTTTACAATAGTTACGTCCCACAAAGAGCACAAATGATGGAGATGTGATAGTAAAAAAGAACATTGACTGAGAAAGTAACAAAGACAAATTTTTAAACTGTATTCAGACAAAAGCCTCTTACCTAGATACCTTAAGACAAAAGTACTATACCTAGGTTGATACATTGGGGATCCGGCTTCTTCCTGTTTTTGATTCTCTCTTTATTTAGTACTTACAGTTAATGATTCCCAAGTTGAACTTCCTGTCTTTTTAACTTGTACTTCTGAATATCAGATTTTTAACAACACAATACACAGACAACATGTTTCACTCCTGAGTGCGTAAGAAAGTATATAATGGTCTTAAAATTTACAGGAAGCAAGAATTTCATGTAGGGTTTGTGTAGTAGGCTAATAATGTACCCTCTCGTCGTTGTTAAAGTGCAGGCCTTCAATGCCCCTCAAAGCAGACTCTAAATTCTTTACATTCGAAGTGTTTCTACCAGATGATGAGCGCTTGTTCTCTGACGATACAACAGGTGAGCTTCTTTGCCCACTAGCGATTTTGTTAAGTGTTACTGCACTTCCATCTATGGTGCGAAGGCGAGAGGGTTCAGTGTCACTCCCCGCGATTGCTGCATCACGGCTGCTAGAGACAGCAGCTCGCCTTGAAGATCCACTTGAACGCAAGAAATTAGAACCAGACAGCTGCACAGGTCAGGTCAAGCCACAAACAATCATCTCTACATGTTAAATTGCAGTCAAAATCGCACACCATCATATAAAAATATCATAACAGAAAAGGAAAAAAGTGGATGAGAAAGCAAAATGATGAGAACGGGAATATGGAGAAAGTGGAAGGATAAGAATTCTTCTTATGGCACAGAGAATGCAGATTTATATTTCTGGTATCTCATTTTTTGTTATCTACTATGTATGAGAAACAAATAAGTACAAACATAAAATTAAAATCAGATAGTATTCTGGAAACACCTTCCAGAAACCAATTCAACCTAGGTCAATATCTAAAAAAACAGACATTGAGCAATGAGAGACAGGCCTAATCTATGGAGGATCTATGCATGAGGAAAAAGAAGTACTCACCATTGCCATAGGCTCTTTAGCAAGAGGTTGATCATTTGCTACTGGGCTTTTTTGTTTAGCTAAGCTTCCAGAACTTATTATTGGGCCAGAGTGTCTCCTGCGGGTAGGATCTGCAGAAGACCAACCAGAAGGTCTACCTTCTTCTCCACCTGTGCAGAATTATCACGTGCTCCAATTAGTCAATTAACAATTGTCACAGAAAAACTTAGAACTGAATAATATGCATAGACCAAAACCAGAAAGAATCAAACAAAAAGATACCATTGATACATATAACCAGACAAACCAGAAGCTGAAGAGAGAGTAAACAAAGTTTAAAAGGTACCTGATTGCCGATCACCAATTGCACCTGTAGGAGGTATTCCGGAGCTTGGCCCAGCACCAGGCCCCTGGAAAAAGATTTTTTAAGTACGCAACAACTATATTAATAACTAATGAAGGGTGTGAAGATGGTAGTTGCCAATAAGATACCTAGTTTAGCAAACTACTTACAGGTGTACGGGGAGGAGGATTCGCAATCTGTGACTGCTGATACTTTAATATTGTCCAATCAAACACATAATCAAACTGAAAACCTGAAGGAGAAAAGATTTTTACTATTGTAGACACATATAAAATGTCCTTCTCTAAGTAACAAGGACAAGTAAGTCTAACCTTCACGAATGAAGAGGTCACGAAACAGGCGCTTGAGGTAAGAATAATCTGGTTTATCATCAAACCGCAGAGAGCGGCAGTAATGGAAGTAGGATGCAAATTCAGTGGGATAACCTCGACACAAGGCCTAAGAAGAAACAAGTAAGCTCTCCGTACTGTTTAAGTTGCTATTAAGATATCAGCAGTATTAGCTATAATTGGATAGTAATTTACCTCAATAGAAGTTGACACTTTCTTTTCACTAATCTTCTCATACTTTTGCTTCTTTGTTCCCGCTTTCAGTCCCTGCCAAGGAAGACTACAAAAAAATCGGTTATAACTAAATCATCCCTACTGCTTTTTGTACTATGTGAGGTAAAAGTGGTGGGCAATAGTTACCTTCCCCTTAAGAAGTACATAAGAACATATCCAAGTGACTCTAAATCATCCCTACGGCTTTGCTCTAAACAATAATACATCAAGAAATTTAGTAGTCCAAACTAGCATGAAATATCTAACACAATCACTCTCCATGCTATCTGACAAAGGAGATGAAGGTGGAAAATGATGTCCTACCAATTCCAAGGTGAGTATTCATGCTTGCATATCTTGCAGTTCCCGTCAGATTTTTATTTTCTCTGTAATTAATACAAACATATGACATAAATTTGTTAATACGAATCAATGATGTCGACCTAATCTGAATAAATTCACCATTTATGTATGTTCAGAGGACCAACCTATAAGGAATATGCTGGTGTGTTGAAGTATCTCTGTACTTTTTAGCCAGACCAAAATCAATGATGTAGACCTATATACCATTGAAAATGAAGTAATATATCAGAATATAACATTGAAGTCAAAGATCTGCAAATACATGTTCGAGATAATACCTGATTTGCACGCCTTCCTAAGCCCATGAGGAAGTTGTCTGGTTTGATATCTCGATGCAGAAATGATTTTGAATGAACAAATTCAACTCGATTGATCTGATGGCAACAGTGCCAATAAGATTAATAGAAGTCTGGATTGAAAAGTACAGAATACAAGAATAAATCTTGAATCAAAACATCATACAATGAAGGGAGATCCTACCATCTGATCCGCAAGCATGAGAACAGTTTTAAGTGACAGTTTCCTACTACAGAAGTTGAATAAATCCTCAAGACTAGGCCCAAGTAAATCCATCACAAGAACATTATAGTCACCTTCAACGCCAAACCATCTCACATTTGGAATTCCAGCTGTCAATGATAGAAATAGTAAGATTCACTATCAATCATATTATTAGATAAATGAGGAAATAGTGTGAATATAACAGTTCCCATTCCAGACTACAAGCAGGAAAAGTGGTTCTTACTTCCTCCCTGCAGTATTTTATACAACTTCGACTCATACAACAATTGGGGATGCTTCGTCTTCACATTTTCCTGAGTAAAACAAGAATTATCAGTATTTCTTTACATAGGTATTAGTTGTCATCAACAGCAGAATCCATTTAACAATAAATGCAAGAAAATTTCAGAAAAGAAAGATACAAGGTAAATCACGTCATAAAATTATTGCTGAATGAAAATAGCACTAAGCCTTATATAAGAAACATGGTTCAATACACTGAACAGCATGATAATAGTCAGGGCTGGCTAGATATATTAAGATAAATATCATTGCATGAATCATAGTTCCATTACTTAATCTTTAACACTTCAGTAGAATCAGTTTAACTCAGACAGCTCAATATGCTATCATCAGAAGCTAGTGACAAAATAGCTACCAAAACGACACGTCTTAATGATCTGCTGGAAATACATGTAAAGTCCACATGTTCTTGCTCCCAATACCCAAAGGTTTTGAACTAAATGATAAATTTAACACAAAATCTAATCCATGCCAATAGCTTAAACAACACAAACATAACCTGATAGAGTTAAGACATTCAGTGTTACTTAGTAGTAGGATCTCTTAACTAATCAACCAGCAGTCATTCATCAGAAACAATTAATGTATAGTTAAAGTCTTGCGACCACAACTCAGCTTTTCATTGTACACCTCTCGCAGCATACTTGAAACAGAGTAAATCATTCGGCACTGAAACTTCTAACGCAGGAGAAATCAAAAATGATCCACAAGCACAATTTGCTAAGCATAGAAGGTAAAGGACAGTTTAGACTTGGAAAACCCTTCTTCATTTCCATCTCCACTTATATTTTAAATATATAATCAACAAAATAAGGTCAATAACTGAATTTGGAAAAAATAGATAGTTACACCATTCTAGTTTCTCCATGGAATCATTACTAAACTTGGAAGTAAAATTACCATTGACAAACCAGTTCATAACAACATTATGCCACAAATTTTTACTGTAAATAACTACCAATCATTAGCCAGTTAACTAAGCAACTTGAAAGTCAAAACCTACATAAATTTCTCATTCTTAATTCTTCCCTAACTTATATACAAAATCCGCAATGAAAATACAAAAATTCAACAATAAAAAGTTTCAGAATTTCAATAGAGGAAAGGATTACTTACAAGCTTAATTGCAACCTCCTCATTAGTTTGAATATTGGTACCTAAAATTAAACCAAATTCAGCAAAAACATAAATAATACTTCAAAAGAACATATAAAATAGAAGAGTAAGAAAATTACAAACCGAGATAGATCTCTCCAAACGATCCGCTACCGATCTTTCGACCGAGTCGATACTTGTTCCCAACTCGCGGCTCCATAATAGCCGAATTACAAAAAGAAAACGAAAGAAGAAAAAAAAATCCCTCTTTCTCCCTCTTTTTCTTTCTTTTATCTCTCAGTAACGCTCAAATTGAATTATTATTACTAATTACTAATATATATATAGTATAACAAAACAAAAAATGAAAACCCTAAACCTTATAAATACAATTTCACCAAACAAAAGAAAAAGAAAAGAAAAAAAGAAAGAAAAAATTAAGAGCCGTATGAAGAAGGCAGTGAATGAGTAGAAGCCTAGAAGGAAAAAAAGAAGAGAGATGATTGATCAGAAATCAACGGCAGAGATGTGTTGGAAGTAGGGACATGGATGGGAATAAAGTAGGAAACTTTCTCTCTCTAAAAGGAAAAAAGACGGTGAAAGATTGGGAAGCATTATTATTTGTTTTTTTCTTCTTTATTTTTTAGTAACTAATTGAGAAATAAGATTATTACTTTATTCTTTCTTTAGCTTAGCTTAGGCTTCTTAGCTTTGTACCAATCGAAAGCCCAATGGAGAGTCAAAACGATGTCGTTTATTACCTCTCTCTTTCTTCTTTTCTTTCAATTTCAACTTATGCTCCAACTTTTAAAAATTACAAAAATAAAATCAAATTCTATTTTTATTTTCCATGACCATGACATCCAATTTTTTGTTATTTTCTAAACGTTTATGTTACATATAACCGTATGAATTGAAAAGTAGGATTTGACATACTCTTATGAAGTATGAGACTCTTAATTATAATAATCAGTGTTCAAATTGATTAATCTAAATTTTTTTTAAAATACCCATAATTAAATTTTTATTTTTCTTATATATATAAAAGAAACTCAGAAGTGCTAGCTTACACCTGCAAATTTTCATATGTAGAATCCTGTTGGATTAGGTTTGAAACAAGAACAACAAACCCAAACTCATGGAGTTAGGTAAGAGTCTAAGATTATAAGACATAACATAAGTAAAAGTAGGCATCATCAAAGTCAATGAACAAGACAAAGAACAAAACTTGAAGTAAATTTACTAGCTCAAATAAAGGAAGATTGATTGACTTGAGATCCTGCTTTTTCTTTACATCAACGTGAGTCTCAACATTTTACTTTATACAGAATTATACAACCAAAAGCCAAGATGAGGCAAATAGAAAATAATGAAGATATATATCACTATTTCACAAGCTACAACTCTTATATGTATTTTTGAGCAGTTTACATACAATCAGCCCCCTAAGGCATTTGTATAATGAATGGACTTTTTTAATCTAAAAGGGATCAACAAATGAATTAACAGAGAAAGAAAAGGGCCTCAAAAATATTTTAAAAAAACTGCATATGGCCGAAAAAAAGAAGAAAAAGAAACCCTAAAAATCTTCAAAAAAACAAAACTAAACTCATGGTATTGCTATGATGGTGGTGACATGGGACTATTTGCATCCAAAGAAGACGGTTGTTTTCTTTGCAACCTCCCTCTTAACTGCCTGATCTTTGCATCCACTCGTGCCGTGAACCCAATCTTGGTTTTCTGTCTTGCCTTAGATCGTTCCCTACTCCACATGCGTTGATCCTCGACATCTTTCTTGTAATACTTGATCTCTTGGATAATATGATGATCCATTGGGTGAAAGCATCTTTGGAAAGATATATGTGCCAAGTATGGGAGATTGCAGGCAACTGTTACCAAGAGTGTGGCTGTCCAATAGATGGGTGCAGGAGCAAGAGCTTCCACTAGAATTTTGTAGGCATTACCAGAAATGGTGGGAGAAAACATACCGTAGACCAAGAGAAACAAGTACCAAGTGGCAATGCTTCCCCATATTAAGAGGTGTTGGATCCATGTGAAGTGGCTCATCGTGAGCGCAATCTGGCAATTGAGAGCCCAAATGATGCAAGTGAACATTGTAGTACCCAAGGCTGCCATATCGGCAGTCTGCCCTCCAGCACGGAAAGCTTGGTCATAGAAGATGATAATGTTAAGGAAGAAAATTATGAGAGAGGAATATAGACCATTGCCCATCCACCCAAGTATCCTATACCAGTCGAAAAACAAATTTCTAGGTCCTTGCTGATATAATGCAGGAAACTGCAACACAAATAGGCATGCATAAAAATTATAACCAAGTCACCTGTAATGAAAATGAATTGCTAATAAAAGAATTGCTCGCAGACGAACCTGTAAGCAGACCTCAGAAGAAACATCTTGCTCAAAAACTCCTAGTGATATAACAGGCAATGAGGTAAGAACAACATTGAACAATATCATGTACCAGTCGTCATAAACTGATTGTCCAGAAAAGCCTGTAAATGCCTCAAAGTAGAAGAGGGTGAGGCCAAATGCTATATTCTTGTAGAAGAAATAGCAAACCTGAAACAAAAATACCACAGTTAAAATTGGGCAGCATTGGGGTGTATCACGCGTAAAAAATGCATGAAAAATGAAACATTAGTGAAGACAATCCCTAATTATTACCATCTGTGCAATCCTTTTATAACACCAGTGTCCATGAACGACAAGAAGTCTTTCCAAGAAACGAAATTGGGCAACTGAGAAATCACTGGCCATTACAGCCTGCAAAAGGGAACAAGTTATGTAATTCACTATGAACCATATCAGCATAGAACAGCTAAAACCTAAAATATAGTACTTAAATAGCAATAGTTGAATACATCAAACAAGATACTGAAGGAAACAATCACCAGCAGTTGATGGTAATGTAACCCCAAACATTTTTGTAAGTCACTGCTCCTCAACATTTTTATTTAGAGAGAAAAGAATCCTAACAGTTCTTTCATCTGTTCATTTCTAGAATGGTTAAATCTGATATGTCCTTTATGGAAAACAACATAAAAGGTTCATTTGTTCTAATCATTGGAGAACTGTAATTAGAAAATGAAAAATCAAAAGCAACCTGAAGCTTTCCATTTATGAAGGGGTAAAAGAAAGATTTGCAATTGTAGCTGCATTAAGGAGAAGAGTTAGATATGTTACCAACCTGCATACCTTCCACACCACTGATGCCTACTCCAATGTCAGCTTCTTGAATCATTCCAACGTCATTTGCACCATCACCAATTGCTAAGGTGGTTTTACCAGTTCCCTCTTTTACTAATCTTGTAACCTGGTACCAAAAAGAATGTAATAAGTAAATAGAATGCACAATAATATCCCCTCTGTAAGCAGTATCACCTGATTTGATCATTAAAACTTAAAAAAGGCTAACAGGAGAGGAGAGGAAAGGAAAGGAAAGGACAAAGAAATCTTACTAGTGCCTTCTGCTTGGGAGATACACGACAGCATATGACAGATGCACAATCAACCGCTAAGCCTAAGAACTGCATCTTCAGATCATCCTCCAAGGCATATGCTAGTGTCTTCCCATCAATGATCAATGCAAACGCAGCATGTGGATCTTTTTCTAGTTTGATCATTTGTGATGCATTGGTAATTTGCATCATTACATTCTCCTTAATTACCTGATCAGTAACAAAAAGTGAGGAAGCCTAATCTCAAATAAAATCAATTTCCTGAAGAAAATTCCTGTCTACTTTCTCAAAGAAACATATACCTCTTTGGCATCTGAATTGATTCCTGTAATACAGATCTGCTTCATGCCTTGTCTTAGGAGACTGCAAGCAAACCTGCATCATACAGAGAAACTTAGCATCTCAATTTGTTTTATGAAGCATATTTCTACAAGATATCCAATTTCAGGTACCAAAAGAAGTAAGAGGTACCAAAGAGTGCCTACTAATACTATTAAATGGTAAGAAACAGACCCTATGTTTATAGCAGTTTCCATCTTGTCCCCAGTCAAAACCCATAACTTCAGACCAGCTTGGGCAAGTTTATCTATACATTGTGGTACCTGAAAGGAATAGAAGTTGAATCAGGCTGAACCGCTGAACTAAACCAAAGAAGAAGTTTCTTAGAGAAAGCAACAAAGATGCCATACCCCTTTCTGCAGCTTGTCTTCTACAGCAGTAGCACCAACAAGAATCAGTTCCCTCTCCATCATATCTGCCGCCTTTTCAAGCATTGTCTCTCTATCAGCTCCGATAGAAGTTTTAGCTTTCTGGAATTCAGTGTTCCAAGCAGAGTACTCAGACTCCTCAAGTTTTCTGTAAGCCAGTGCCAACGTCCGCAATCCAGCTTCTCCATACTCATTCAAATGCTTAGTAGTATCTGGCTCATACAATCTTCCATTCTTTGATAACCGATCAAAAATAATGCTGCATAAACCAAACAGAGCGATAGTGAATCAATTAAACACAACTAATCAGCCCATTGAAGTCACGGACTGGAGTAGGATACCCTGAACAAGTTCAAAAGAAATCAGCGTGACTAACCTGTCAGCACCTTTACACAGGAGAAGAATCTGCCCATCTTCATCCCTCACAATTACTGTCATCCGCTTTCTTTTGCTAGTAAATTCCAACATATTTAGAATTTTGTACTCCCTAAAAGATAACAGAGGACCATTAAGATGCTATAACAAAAGGATTCACGAAAGATTAGCAAAGAGCACAAGCATTCTGCATAGCTATCCAAACCTTTCAATTGCTTGTCCTGAAGATGAATATTTTTCATGGATATACACACTTGATTGGGTTCTTTTAAAAAACTCAAAACCAAATTCTCTAGCAGCAACAAGAAAGCTTCCTTCATCTGGGGACTCTGCCTCATATGTATAACTGCCAGTCTCTTCATTTAGCTCAGGAATAGCAGTGTGACAAATTGCTAATATTCGGCAAAATAACATAACGACATCCGCATTAGGCTCTTTCAACCAGTTCCCTTCCGTCATACGATCGTCCTCAAAACTGAACCCTTTTATGGGAGTTTTTTGATCCTTTTCATCTTTGGAAGTAACAACAGTCTCCAGTTCAATTTCTTGTTTGCCTTTTTGCCTGGAAACACTTGATCTTTCTACAGCCTGATCCTCAAGGTCATTTGCCATCTGTTGTGCAGCAGCAAGTTCAACTTCACTAGACCGCACGCCATATGGAGTACCAGCAATGGAACATTTGAGAAAATCCATCTGATTGCAGGTCAAAGTGCCTGTTTTATCAGAAAGGATTGTATCTACCTGGCCCAACTCCTCATTTAAATTTGATGTCCTTGCTTGTGCACAATTCCCAGTTTCTTCATCATACATTTGTATGTCTTGATTAATAAAGCTTGCTTGCAAGACCTTCACCACCTCAATTGAAACATAAAGTGATATAGGAATTAAGTATCCATAAAGTATGAGGGCAGTGACCAGATGGCTAACCCCTGATATTACAGGCTTCTTGGGATTATAATAATCAGTTGTATCATCAGGTCGCAAATACCACCAGTCAGGCATGTAGAACTTTGTTTTCACAGCAAAGCCTATGGAGCTGATTAATGATATCACTAGAAGAATACTGAAAAGAACATATATTATATAATCCATTTTCCTTTCTATTGTGCTCCTCTTTGAAGGAGACTTTGTGGCATTCTGCATGACCTTGCTATCATGACCAGTGAAAATCACAACCCCATAGATGAAAGCCGTATTGCGCAGCTTTGAATCTCTAAGGAGAATCTGGCTAGGGTCAAGAGGATAGACTTGTCGGTCGTATTCAAGATTGCCAATAAAGGTGTAAAGGCTAGGGTTAGGATCTTCACATTTAATTGTTCCTGAGAAGTTCTTGAAAGCCTCATCCTCATCCAAAGGCAAGGTTACCTCCAAAGCCCTCTTCACCTTCAAGTTTGTTTCACCATCTAAATTCATAGTCTCCACATAGCATATTCCATCTTCATAACTTGATGACAAAAGAAGCAAATCAGACGGGAAAAACTGATCTTTCTCCACTTTCACCACATCTCCAACCTGAATCTTCTGCCATGGCCTATTATCAAAGATGCCTTCCCCTTGATGAACTTTTACTTTCCGACTATTAACCTTCATATCTTGCATAAACCTTCGCCAGTCCTCCAAAGCTTCCTTTGCCATACTAAGACCTACAACAAAGGCCAACGGTGCAATCATGCTGACAGCAGAAAATGGTGAAAGGGGTGTAAGTGAAATGATGGCAGCTCCAAGGAAGTACAAATTGGCAACTCGGTGGAATTGTTCATACAGAGCTTTCGGTAAAAAAGTCAAAAAATTATATTTGGTTGTTGATATGTTATTCGATCGATAATTCAAAGGCTTTTTCTTATGCATAAGAGGTTGGTTGCAATGCACAATTCTCGAGTATCCAGGCCCCTCTATAGGATGTGCCCCCTCTTCTGTAGCACTTGGCCTAAGGCATGAGAACGTATAGAGATGACTCCTACGGAGCCTTGCTCTTATCCTACCTCGTGTCATGGCTCAGAGTCAATCTTTAGAAAACGACCAGAAAACAAATGTTGAAGATAGACAAGCCACAAACTTGCCTTCAGTAGTGATTATTAATGCAGGCAATCATTCAAAATTTGCTTGCTTTAAGACCTGATTTCAGAAAACCGAATGGAAATTAAACATAAATACACAAGTAACATGTAGAAATTGAAGCTTTTAACAATTAAAGCTCCATATAAAATGAGCCAAAATTCAAAAGCAGGAACATTCTGAAGAATATGTCATACATAAATTACATTCAATATTCTTCCATAGCCCAGATTTGAGAGTTTTAATTATCTATAAAAGTCTAGGAATATAAGAGAAGAAAAGGGAAAGGTAAGAACAAATACACATTGATGACAGATACAAACTTGAACAAAAGGGGGAAAAATAGAAAATCCTACGTAATAATTAACGGGAAAACATCCACTTGGCAAAAAAGAACCCAGAATTCAACACAAGAAGGTAAATTTGATAGCTGAAAAAAAGAACATGATAGCCATACCCAATTCCACTTTTCACGTCAAATATCAAAAAGAAAACAGCTAACCTTGTTGAAATCATGAAAACAAAGAGTAAATGGACAAAGTAGAGACAATGCCCAGCTAGAGCTTCAAAATTTCAACGAAATGAGCAGATCATTGATCTTTGAACCCAAAGAAAAGAACCCAGAAATTCAAAGTTTTTGAAAATTTCAAGCAAAATAAGAATTCATAGAAAAAGAATTATAACAACAAGAAAAGAGGAGCCAAATACCAAAAAAAGAGAGTACCTTGAATCTGGAGGCTGGTTCATCTTCAATTAGAAAATTAACATACCAAAAGGAAGAAACCCATTGGCAAGAACCATTCAGAAAGAGTAGGAAACAATATGTTTTGCAGATCAAGAAAGAAAAAAAGGGAGACAAAGTTAAAAAAATGAGAAGAGTTCTTATTTTTGTTTAATTTTGATCAAGGGAGGAAATCTAGAGAGAGAATGAGAAAGAGAGAGACAGAAAAACCAGGGTTTTAGGCTTAAATGAAAGAGAAAATTTCTCTCTTTTTCTCTCTCTATTTTTGAACCAATGACTGTAATTCCCGGGGTCCCCTTTGCCTTCTATAAATAAATATGCTAAAACACTTTATAACATTTAATTATTTTTTTTCCTTTCTACTGTTCTTTTAAAAAAAATTCACTTTTTTTTTCTATGAAACAAACACTTAATTCAGTTTTTTTTTAAAATTTTTAAGGTTTCTTTTTTCCTTAATTTAGAGCAGAGATTTAGAAGAAAAAATTATTGGTTACTGAGACTGCAAAGTATGACCTGGCTGGTATTTGACATTTTTTTTGTTATTAAAAAAATTAGAACAGCCAATAAGGAACCAGTCTTTTCTAACGTTTACTGTTTGTGGGCCCTCTTTTTAATCCTATGTGGCAGATTCTAACTTTAGTCTCTTTTTTTTTTCTTTTACTTCATTCTTTTAATTTTGTGTGTAATAATAGTAAAAAAAAGTTACATTTCCAAGTAATTTTGAAAAGTGGAACCACCAAATTTTTTTTAATTAGGAACTCTTGATTCTTGAACATTAGTAGTAATTTATGTTTTCTTAATAATGACTTAATAAGCTTGGGAGAGGATATATAAATGAATAATTATTGCATTTTTTTAATTCAATAATAATAACAATAATTAATCTAATTGCTTATTTAGTTACTTGACAGATTCTGTTAGAGAAATGGAAAGCAAATTAAGGAAATTTTAAGTACACTGATTAAGGGTGAGTTTACTATTTGTTAAAGTAAATGGGTGTTAATTATTTTGGTGAGGCTATAAATTCGGCATTTGAAATTGACTTACCAAAATTTCCATCTTTGTTGTTTGATCAAAGTGAAGTAATCACTTATGACTTTCCCTACTAATGCCAACATATGCCCACTATTGAAAGCATCATTTTGTAGATAATAGTTATACTTTTTTTTGTTTTGCGAGTAATAATCATAATAGGAGGAATTAACTTACATCCAGTGCAAGTTGTACGAGTAATTAGTTCATCTCATGTCTCATATTATCAATAGATGAGTTCCTTCCATCTTAAAAATCGAACTTATTGAAGACTATATATATACATGACGAAAAAATATCGATATAAATTAGTTTTTAGTGATATTAGAGGGAAGAGTTTTTGCTTTTGGACCAGGATCTTTTTTTTTTTTTTTTATCAGAAAGACCAGGATCTTTGTTTAGACCATAATAAACTCCACAAGTCATGCAATATTTTGAGAGATTTATGTTAGTAATATTTTATTTTTTTTCCTTTCTTGCTTAATTGTGAAAATGGCATTTTACAAAAAGAAGAAACAATGATTTCCAGCTATCAGATTGCCATTTTTATTGAGAAAACAAGTTTCAATCAATGGACTGATTTTTGTTGAATAATAACAAAATCAAAACCGTGTTGCTGTCTGTTTTCCAAAAAATGCAATCAAGCATGTTTTGTTTTCTTTAGTTTATATAAGCCGGTCAAAATTGAAAAATATATCCATTTCCCACAAGAAATCTTCAAATCAGACGGTGGAGAATCGACTGATGATTAGATTAACGTTAGAATGTGGGACACCACAGCAAGTTCTCCCACTCCTTCCCCATTATGATTGATTTTTATTTATTGACTTGATTGCAGGCTACAGCCTGCTTGATATCTATTTATAAACAAAAATCATCTTTTGTTTTTCCATTGTTTTCCTTTTGTCATTTTGAATATTAGTCAGGTACAATTTTCTAACATATACCAAGAATTAAGTGGTATAATATATTTTATTAATCTTGGAGTCAAGAATAATTTTCCAAAAAAAAAATCTTGGAGTCAAGAAGAAAAGTATTTTAAACACATTTAAATGTTACATGTATACATATCATCTTCTTTTCCCATTGTTTTCCTTTTGTCATTTTGATTATGTCAAATTATACAATACACCGTCAGTGAAATTTAGCAGACTACACAAAAGAGTCCTGAAAGGTGACATGTGTCATCTAGGGACTATATTGAAATATTTAAAACTTAATTAATTAAAAAAAATGGACATGTGTCGACTCACAACCCGCTTGTGGAGTCCAAAATTTACACCGTCTGTGTCAAATAATTAGCCTTTGATTATTAGGTAGGTATAATTTTTCTAATATATATATATATATATATATATATCAAGAATTAAGTGGTATAATATACTTTATTATTTTTTTTTGAGGGAATATACTTTATTAATCTTGGAGTCAATAAGAAAAGTATTTTAAACACATTTTAAATGTTAACACAATTGGGTTTTTAAGTTAAATTTTCTTGGCCATCATCTTAGTTTCATCATTGTTTTTGTTTTCTAATGTCCTACTAGAAATAAATCTAATAAGTGGGAGCACTTTGATTTGTTATACTAGTAGTCTCATTATTATTATTATTATTTACTACTTTTAATCTAGAAGTGGGTTTGAATTTTTATTTTTTATATAAGTAATTATTAAAGGAATCATCAATTCAATTAAAATGTCTTATTGCCTTTGTAGGAACTAGTCCTTGTTCTAAAATGTACTCCTCCTAAACAGTTTTGTATGTCTGCTAACTGCTAACACATGTTTGTTAAAGATATGAAAAGATATTTTGGTTAATAATGACAAATGACTTTCTCATATAATCATGTTTCTAATTTATTTTGTTCAAAATATAATCACATATTTCTACTAAAAAATACACCTCTTCTAAAATTTTAACTCTGAGATCTTCCAAACATATCTTTGTTCAATAAAGAACTACTCCTCATTCTATAAAAAAAATTAATTTAAAAAAAAAGAAAGAAAATTTGATTAAGTTAATTAAATGCCTGTTTATGACATTAATATTAATTAATTAATGACGTAAACAAGGTTTATGATACCACTTTTGCCTTGATACCTAAAAGTGAAATGGATAAATAAATACTCAGATACTTACTTTATCCTAAAGAAGAAAAGATACTTCCTACTACTTATAATTTAGTAGTGAATTATCACAGTCATATCACAAATTGGTGATCTTTTTTTCTCACATCCATCTAATTTTTTATTATCTTTTGCAAAATCAATCAATTGAATCGTATTAGGTTTAGCTATGATGATTAATTTGTTAAAACTTTGCATTCTGTCTGCAAATTAAAACTTTGTTTATAACTATAACTTAAAAAAAATGTGGATGGCTGATGGCTTGTGGATAAGAAACCAATCAAATCTAATTTATCATGATAGTTGTACCTTACCTATCCCAAATAAAAAAAAAACCCTAATGTGGTTGGTTTTTGATTAATTCATCAATCTGCTCCCTTAAGCTAGCAACATTATTTTATTAAAAAAAACATTTGAAATACTATTATAAGTTGAATTAATTATACATATTTAGATAAGATAAGGAAAATAATAAGAAAAATAATAGTACTTACTAATGATTTATTTGTCAAAATTGGCCACTACTCGGTGGATTAGTACATAGAATCTTTTGATTCATAGTTGGTACAACATTTTTTCATTTAAAATTAATTTATTTATATAACTCTTGAGTACTTTTGCATAAAAAAAATGTTGACCATATAAGCATGTTTTATAGGTTCAAGAAAGGTGCAAATGGCCATGGCCTACAATTATAAATAAATAAATTAAATTACAGTGGTTAGTGGTTTATGGGCTCCACGATATTAATTCCAATACTCTTTCTATTTCTTTTTGGCAAGACAATACTCTTTCTAATTTATCAAAATTTTATATTTATACTTGATTTTAACCTATTAGATAGAATCATATCATATGATTTATGAACTAAACGTGCCATGTTTTATTTTTAAACAGAGTTAGTCCTTATTGCTTTTTGTGGGTGATCATTCCTAATGGGGAGATTATGTCCCATCAAAGCTAAGCAGTAAAATCTCACTATCTCAAACACTAAAAATGGTTAATATTTATTCATTTATATTACTTTTCATGATTTGAATCTATGGGGAGTGATTGTCTGATTGGTATGTTTTCTAGATAAGAATTTAAGATTTTTTAAGAATATTGATCAACTTGTTTCGATTAACCGCCTTCATTTTTTTCAGTAAGATTTCTTTCACATTGACCCTTGGAATTAATAGCATTTGCAAATCAACATTTTTAGTATATATTTTTGCTTAGTTTAGTATAAGCCTATTAGGAAAAAATATTAGGGAAAACGAAATGATAGGGATAAAATCTTCCCCATCATTTTCTTTTCTTCAGAAATTTTTATGATTAAGCGTGCCAATTAAAAAATTTTACTACATAATTTGATCATCCAACCATTAAAAAAGGATAATTCAACCACTAAACTCTTTTTTTTTTTTGGTGAAAAACCACTGAGCTTTAAAATTTTGACAACTAGACTCAAATTTGACAAAATTTTATCATATTAGCAACACAACAATGTCAATACTCAATAAAATAGCAATAGCACATGGTTCACAATATCATATTCCATTAAATTAGGATCATAACACCGTCCGAAAAATTGATCCGAATTTTGTCCACATTATGTGTCATGACTAATTATTCCATGTTATATAGCAAAACTCCACTCAAGTAGTGGTGTGACCAGTCTGCTAGATCAACCGTATAAGAACACGTCATGAAAAACCAAATTTCGGGTCAATTTTTCGGACTGTGTAGCAAAATTCTTACACAAAAGAGCTTTGATGATTAAATTGTTCGTAATAACGATCTTAATTAAAGTATATTTTGTCAATAGATTCACGCGGTGAATGAGAGAAAATTTTAAAGCTTATAAGCTTCTTTTGTAAACTATGGTGGTGATATATTCGTTTATTCTAAATCCCTTTATTGGTCAATGGAGAGTAATTTCCATGCAACATCCTCTTTAGTCCTATAGCTATATACACTTTCTTTTACGTTTTCCTAAAGATAATGGTGTTTTTGGATCTGCCGTAGACTTTCGTGGAATTTGATGCAAATAATGGACCAGACCACAATTATTTCAACTTTGATTTCCCCCTTTTTTTCTCTCTTTTTCTTGGGATGGATTGGACGTTAGAATTTAACTTGAAGTCATGAACACTTTATCTTCTAGAAAAACAATTTTAGGATTAATTCCCCAAATGCAATTACTAAAAAAACCCATAAACATGTTGATATACATACAATATTAGAGATTAATTATGATTCACGAATGCAATAACTTGTAAACTATTCATATATATCACATATATTTATCTTATTGAACATTTATGTGATTACTATGGGTAATTATTTGATACACCGATTGTGTAAATTTTGGACTCGGATTGTGGGGTTGACACATGTCCATTTTCTGAATTAAATTAAATTTTAAATATTTCGATCTAATTTCTAGGGGACACATGTCACCCTTCAAGCAGTTTGCTAAACTCCACTAACGATGTATTATATATAAACCCTATTATCAAATAAGATGTACGAAACTTTTTGGATTAAAAAAGGGGTCATATAAATTACTTCTAATTTCAAGTTAATGTATGAATAGACAAATAGTAGTTTCATTGTTCATTTTATCATGATTAAGAATGAAATTGGCAATCTTCAAATCAAAACTTATTATTATGGAAACAATAATTAATGAAGTTTAATCAATCAGAAGCTTAGAAACTGCAAATTGCAGGCACAATGAGGAAAACAATTGCAAGAAAAGACACCACTATTTGGACCATGGCATCTAATGGCATATCAAAAGCCTTTAAAGACAAGACAAGATGTTAGCAATCTACTGCTTCATTGACCCAATTGAAGATCTTTATTTATGAAAGCTATAGCAGTATTATGATACACGACACTCATTAATTTTGCTGAAAGAGCCAAATACATGACATCCTAACTAATATCAGTCCAAAACATAAAGAAGCCGGCAAGCAAGAATATTTTTATATATTCTTTTTTCTCAAGTTTCTTCAAGGGCATATAGCAATCAACTTTTTCTCTAATTTGGCTTTATTAGCCGGTGAAGCCTTCCATACGGCCTTCCTAATCATATAGTTTAAGCTCGTAATCTCCAATTTCATATTTTTAATTCCGGAAAATCAAGTGCCATTATCCTAAAAACACTTTAACATTTGAAAGTGAAAGGTACAAATTTCGAAGAGCATAGAATTATTGCCTAATGACAATGAACTCTATGCTCATGGACTTGTTCAAACCTTTGCCCTCTTTTTTCATAGGTCATCTTTGGTTCTTGAATTTGTAAGAAATGAACAAGTTAATCATCGAACTTTCAAAATTACTAATAACAAATTTGAATTTATAAAAAAAAATGGACAAATTAGCCATTTTAGACGGAAATTTGTTAAATTTCATTAACAATTAGATGAAAATTAGTTGAAATTGATCAGAGTCATACCAATTGCTGTTAGAAAAGAACTAAGTTACGTCCAATTGTTAACAGAAGTTAACCGATTTTCATTTAGAATGACTAATTTATCCATTTTTTACAAGTTCAGACGTGCTATTAACAATTTTAATCAATTATTAATTTGTCCATTTTTTACAAATTCAAAAGGCAAAATGTCTATTAAACCGTAAGCCCATAAGCCATAAGCCATTTGTAAATTGTAATTATACCAATTCTTCTAGTGTGCCAAAATAAAAGATTTAGAGTATGGGTTGAGAAAATAATCTACTATTGGAAGTCGTCGTCTTGCCCTTGTTAGTTTATGTCACTTGGCAAGAAAAGACTTGACATGATAAAAGAACAGAGCAGGTGAAATGAGATAAGATTTATTTCCCTACCTATCTCGTGTGCACGCTCCAAAACAAGTATTTGGCACTTTAATTGAAACCCAAATCAATAATTGAGCAAAAGAAGACAGAATTGTAATCTATTTTTATTATTTTGATTGATTGGATAGAGTAACAGAAAGCCCCATAACACATTTACAAGGCTGTCTTCTATCAAGCTCATAGTCAGAATGGAATAAAGGAATTACATGTAAAAATGCCAAGTGACAATGGACAAAAATAGGAATTTCCATATCATTTTAGAAGGGTTCTTGTCAAGTGTTCCCGAGCTGAAGCCAATGCTTGACTTATTGTCTGCAATATTATAACAACAGAAACACATAAGACATGTTAATTACAACCTTAAACTGTAACAAAATTCAGGTGGTAATTGGAAAATGGGCAAAATTTTCAGTTTAATTAGGCATATTTCATACTTCATACATAGCAAATTTTAAGGATTTGATGAACATTTTAGAAAAGATTAGAATAATGTCACCTGCTCTGACAATGGAGCTGAAACATCCATGTTCTGAATTGCCACTTTTCCTGCTAGAACATTTGCATCTGTTTCAAGTATCATCCTGTTCCAAAAGATTAAAATCCATGATTTTGCAGAATTCCCTTAAATTCATGTCTAGATTTTCATTATGATCTTGTTTTTCACTCAAATTGAAAACCAGAAGCAGGTTATTTTCCATACCCTTGATCAACAATCTCATCAATGCATAAGAGAATAAGATCCAAGTTCTCAAGTGCTTCCCTTTTATCAACAGTGCCCCTACAAAACAAATTAAAGAATTTTATTCAAATCAAAGTTATTAAAAATGATGATTTCAAGTTATTAGAGCTAAAAGAAAAGGCATATAAAGAAGAAAACCTCAAAAGAAGAGCAACAGCATCATAGAGCCCTTGAAGCATACTAGCTAATATGAGTTCATTTTCCTCATCACCCCCAGTTACAAAGAAATGGAGGTCTTGAACAAACTTATAGATAACAATGTTGCTATCAAACATTGAGATTTCAGCTGCATATCTCAAAATTATAAAGAATTGATCAAGATTTTTCGGTATCGATTACTATAATCATTAAGTTAATGCAACATAAACCAAAACTTAATGTAAAATTACCTTCATTTCGAGCATTTGATTTGAGTGATTTGGTGAAGAGAGATTTCTCAAAAGCTAACCTAGAACTATTTGTTGGCCATTCATCTGAGTAGTACTTAACTGCTACACGTTTCCCTTCAGAGTCTAGAATCAGAATGTTCTTTATTGCAGGGCAGGAATCCTAATAATCACAAATAAACAACAAATTGGGTAGTATTAAAATACATTTGATTTCCCAAAATTCATCATTTGATTAACTTAAGAAATCAAAATCCAACAATTTCAGATCCACTCAGAAAAGCATTACAATGATCACATTGTGCTATATGTGTATTCTGTAAACAATATGATATATGCAGATCAAATTGTATTTAAATTGCAACAATATCTCTAACCAAACATGAGACAAATGCAATTAAAACAAATTAAGAAAGAAAACTGGATTATGGGTGAGAATTAAGAAACAGAGATTTACCATAGAAGAGAAGAAGCGAGACATGTCTGGTTTTGGATGAACAGAGAGAGGGGTTGCAGTTAGTTGGGCTTTTTCAGTTGTATATATGTTTGTGCAAAATTGTTTTCCTTTCTGGTTGAGATGAGAGGGGCAATTTGGTCAATTAATATGCAAAGTTGCAGTAGTAATATTTACCAAAAAAAAAAAACCCCATATCTGAAAATGTGGTCAAAATGTTAGCTAAAAGAATGGAGAGGGCTTAAAAGAACAATTCAACTGAAAATGTGGTCACAAAAACTCATTTTCTTCTGTTCTGGTGTAAATTTGTAGTCCATTTCACTTCTAAATTTCTAGTTATTTATATTTTTAAGAGCATGTTAATGTGACATGAAACATTGCAAATTGCACCATGCATGGCTATACAGGGTTAGAAAACACTTCCTTTCAACACCTTTTCTGTCAAATTCTTGATGGACAAAGAAAGTTCTGACATTCATTCTTCAATTGAAGATGATGACTCGTATGAAAATGAACAAGTTCAAATTGTTCATTCTTTTCCTTACTACATCATGGAGACAATCGCTGCCGGCGCCTATAGCGCCTTGGCAAAAACTACAGTTGCGCCATTAGAGCGAATCAAGATACTTTTGCAGGTAAAATATGTAATGCATTTCTCTGTTATTACCATTTTCAACTTTTCAATGAATCATCATTTCAAGATTATCTTTGTTGGTTTTTGTTCATCCATGTCCATGTGTTCATCTTTGGAAATGAACCACAATTTCTTAATATAAGCCTTTAATGTCTTGGTTTAGTTTAGATTCAATGCCAGTTTTTCCTTCCTTTTTTTTTCTTTCTAGTTTTTCTTATGATTGCATCATAAAATAGTTATTACCATGATTCTTTTCTCTAAGACAAGGGCTGAAGGATTTCATTCAGTTGGGGCATATGGATCATTTAAGAAAATAGTGAAGCATGAAGGTGTTAGGGGACTATACAAGTAAGTTCCAAAAAATGAACTTTGAATATTGCTTTCTTTTCAAACAGCCTAATCTGAAATTTCCTTGTGTTTATAGAGCAAATGGAGTTACTATCCTTCGGATGTTACCTCATTCTGCATTTCATCACATGACATACGAACAATATCGAAGCATTCTACACTACAAATGCCCTTCTGTAGGAACAGGCCCTCTGTTGGATATTTTAGCAGGCTCTGCAGCTGGTGGAACTGCATTTTTATGCACTTATCCTTTGGATTTGGCTCGAACCAAGTATGCTTATCAGGTAATTTTATTCAACCAAAAGCCGGTATATGCCTGACTAGTGACCAACAATCATAGTTTTTATGTATGAATCAATCACTAATTACATAACCAAATGTAGTCTTCTTGATCACTTTAGGTTAAAGCTAATTTCGAGTCGATTTTTTCTTTAATGTTAAGGTGGTGGATCGAAGAAAAAATTGCAGTGATGGTCTTAGATGTTCATGTATCCATTCAGGTCATCCTGCACATGAAGCACATCAAGGGATAAGAGATGTCTTTAGGACTATTTATAGAAGAGGTGGAATGCTTGCTTTGTATAGAGGTGTAGGTAGGTTAATATGCTTCTATTCCTCACAAATAATGTAAAAATGGCGAAAATCGAGTTAATTCCTTGAGATTCAAGCAAATTAAATAATGCATTTCATTTTTAAAGATCAGGTCCAACACTAGGTGGAATCCTCCCTTACAATGTTTTGAAATTCTATTCTTATGAGCAATTCAAGACAATGGTTCCAACAGAACATCAAAGCTCTGTTGCATTGAATCTTTCTTGTGGAGCTTTGGCTGGCCTTTTTGGACAAACTGTAATGTATCCATTGGATGTTGTTAGGAGACAAATGCAGGTACACTAATTAACCTTGCTTTCTTCTAATTATGTCTAAATTTCCATGTGTGTAATAAATTTTCGCCCGCGGTAATACCCTTGTTGTGATTAATTAGTCTGATTATTTTGCAGGTTGACATTCTAGATCAGAATGGTGCTAAGTACAAAAACACAATCCAGGGTCTCAAGGCCATAATTTATAATCAAGGGTGGAGACAATTGTATGCAGGATTATGCATTAACTATATGAAGGTAATTTCAAGATATCTTACTTGCATTGTTTGTATAAACTGAAAGATCTTTTGCCAAATTGGAAAGTAACATGAAGATGGATTAAGTAGCCTAGCACCCAATCACAATGTTAAAAGAAAAAATCACTCTGTTTCTTGCAGGTTGTTCCTTCAGTAGCCATTGGTCTCGCATCGTTCGATGCTATTAAGCGCCGGTTACAAATCCCATCTTAGCGGTTTTTTTATCAGTATTTTCACTGCACAAGAAAAAGATTGTTCGAAAGGCGAACCCATCTCAGGCCTGAAGGACAATTAATAGTTCATGGATATTCACATTTCAACCCACATCAAGAAGTAGCACAAAAAGGAGAAATGCCAACTGTCTACAATGTATTTAGGCATTTGACATACAATTTTTCATATTTTTTAGTATACGTAGTCTGTAACATATATATATTACTCTGAAATTTCACCCATGTCAAATGTGTAAAGGACTTGGAATTCAGAGAAAGAGTAGAAAATTTCAGAAATTCATTTGTTTTGATAAAAGCTAATTACAACGAAAAATGATTTTTCCAAGCAATAACTAGTAACTAACTAGGGAATTGCAACAAAAGAAAAGCCTACCTTAAAAAACAAGTTGAATTTGGTTTTTATACAAAGGGATATGGCTAACAATGAAACTAAAAATTGAAAAGAGAATTTGATGAACTCTGAGCAGTGAGCAGATCATAACAAGGTTTTTCAAGGGCTGTAAAAGGAAGGACCACACTTGCATTTCCAACTCTCAGGCTCATAATTTGCATACTGCAAACCCAAATGGCTACGCTTGCTGGTAATTGCAGGCACTTGAATGGCTTCACATGGACTGCACCCATAGCATTTGTGTTCACAACTTGGCGGAGTTGACCCTATTCCCAGTTTGCTCTCCTCTTCTTCTTCATTAATTGCAGCCTTTCCTAATTCCATGCCTTCAAAACTCTGCAATGAGATTTCCTTTGAGCCTGAACTTGTTGAAACTTGTAAAGACTCTAAACTCTGCCCCATGGCTGATCAAAAAACATTAAGGTTGATTAATTGTAAAAACAGAACATTTTTGGAAAACAGA
The DNA here is from genome assembly GCA_001974805.1 of Corchorus capsularis. NCBI lineage: Eukaryota > Viridiplantae > Streptophyta > Magnoliopsida > Malvales > Malvaceae > Corchorus > Corchorus capsularis. Next base: position 986 of record AWWV01011768.1, on the reverse strand, counting down.
GCAGGGAAAGTTAAAAACAGAGAAAATCAGGGGAGTGGTGTTTTTTTTTGGTTGAAAACAGGATTAAAGTGAAAAGTGGTGTCATGATAAAAAAAAAACTAATTAAGGTAACTTAATATAGACATAATCATTGCAAGAGCAAAGACAAGCCAAAGTAGCATAGCTAACCTGGTTGATGATGAACACCCAAACCATCATTTGGTGCTAAAGGTCTGCTTGTTGCAGAACTCCAGCTTACTATTTGAAGAACAAACAGAAAACAAAACAATCTTCCTTCCATTCCTTCAAAAACCTCAAAATAATTGACTAATTATGATGCCAATGTGCTGAGAGAGAGACAGAAAGAGATCAAGGGAAGCTGCTAACTGAAATTAAGCACACTTGCAGAAGCCATGCATGACTGCTGCAATATATAATAAGGTGATGAGAAAAAGCCAGGAAAACAGAAATCCCATTTCCCAATGTCAAAAGAGCAAACCTAAACTCCTAGTACTACTTCTTGGATTTTCCTCTACTTAATACTCTTGCATTTTGGGGTATGGAGATATTGCTTCACAAGCAAGTGATTCTGGTTTCTTGTCAATATTGATCAAAGCCCCATTTGACAACTCACCTTCAAAAAGCCTTTTGATTGCAGTTTTGCTTCACCGAACAAGTTAAACCTCCCTTTTCCTCACCGGAAAGCAAATATACTACTAATATAGTACTCTTTGAGGTGGTGGTTTAGGGTTAAAGTACACAATTGGTCCCTTAAGTGGTGCGACTATAGCAAATTGGTCCCCCAAGTGAAGAAATATGTAATTTAGTCCCTCAAGTCGAGTTAACCGAGCAATCAAGTAATTTCAGTCCAATGTGCCGTTAAATGTCCTACGTGGTAGTGACGCCGTCAACTATGCCGACGTGTCAACTGCCACGTCATACATTTTGATTAAAAAAACTATTTTTCTTAAAAAAATTATATATATATTTTTTAAAAAATTGGGTGA
>AWWV01011767.1:0-37213 GCA_001974805.1 Corchorus capsularis | reverse complement strand
AAATGTGCAAATTGGTCCCTAAAGTGAACTTAATGAGCAATTGAGTCCCTGAAGTTGAGTTAATTCGGCAATTAGGTCCCTCACCCAATTTTTTTTTTTAAAAAAATATTTTTTTTAAAAAAATAGTTTTTTAATCAAAATGTATGACGTGGCAGTTGACACGTCAGCATAGTTGACGGCGTCACTGCCACGTCGGACGTTTAACGGCACATTGGACGGAAACTAACGGAAATTACTTGATTGCTCGGTTAACTCAACTTGAGGGACTAAATTGCATATTTCTTCACTTGGGGGACCAATTTGCTATAGTCGCATCACTTGAGGGACCAATTATGTACTTTAACCGGTGGTTTAGGCCCGGATAACAGCTCCTTCTTTTGGGTCTAAGAAACCCTATAAATCACAAAGAAAATCTTACTATCCTAGCTTTTTTGCCTAGACTGCAGTGCCTTTTTTAAACTTCTGATAATTTCATTCCAATTTAAGGGTAGGAAAATCCAGTGGCAGTGGCAGAGTCCCATTTATAAATAAAAAGAAAAGCATCAAATGTCTCAGGACTGCAGCAATTTTAAATGGAGTTGGTTATAAAATTAAAATTACTACTTTGGAGTCAACTTCTTTTTTTTTTTTTTTTTTTTTTTTTACAGGTTGGATTGGTGGGAAGCAACCAAGCAACAGTACCCCATTGATCAAATCTTGGCCGTCCATCTGGACAATCAGCCAAGATTGCAATTAAGTAAAATGTGTGGTCCAAGTTGATTCTTTCTTACATGAATGAATCTTTCAGATATGAACATTTAATAGGTTGTAGTAAATCCTACCAGACACTATCACAATCTGTTTTCCTTTTACTCTGTTTCTGGCTTTTCTCTACCCAGTAAGCATGCTGATATCTTGAAATGGCGATTCCATTCATTCAATGTTTATATATACTTTGAGCTGGTAGCTGAGAACCTGAGCCAAGGAAGCAAGGTTTGAAATAAGGAAATCTTGGATTGCACCAGTCAATGAATTGCCTTTCTAAACTCTTTTTTAGCTAATAGTCTGGGGCAGTAGGCTCTGGTTCAGGCTAATTTTTATGAGCTTTGTGAGGAAAACTTTTATCATCAATGAATCAAATCAAAGTAAGGAGCTGGCAAACAACAAATGTTTTTTTTGGTGGGTTCAATAATAAATGCTTTTTCTATGTTGTTTTTGATGGATTTGGGGTGATATGATCATTCAATGTACCGTACCATCCCCCCCAGTCAGTATCTGTTTTTCAATATAAAATGAAGTGAGAAAGAGAGAGAGAGCAGTGCTGATTTCTCTTTCTCAGTTATATCACTGGAGTACAAAGACAGGTCTCTGCTCTTAAAGCAGCTTAAGGCTATTAAAGCAATTAAACACCAATTTGTCCATGCAAAGTACCAAAACAGATAGAAATATGTGGTGAGGGTCTGAGGGATACTTTAATCTTTTACTAATAATCCATTCATTTTCACCAAAGCACACCCAAATGCATAAAAAACTTTAACCTGGCTTAAATTGCCACCCCAGTTTTCCTAATGGTGTTTTGCATTTTCAGACTTCCAAGCAATGGGAGACCAGGAGTAAGAAAATGAATATCTTATCAGTCATCAATCTCACTAATATTTAAAAAGATGCATTCTATTCCATATAAATAGTGGACAGGACAAGAGCATTCACCCACATCTTAAATACAAATCCAGATTAGGTGCATCTGAGATGACATTATTGAGATAAAAAGACTTAAAGACTGATGGCTCTTCATGTTTTATTTAGTATTCTTGGTATGTCTTTCCAAATCTGAGCTTTACCACAAACACTGTCTAGTGCCTGTAAGTTAAATCATCATGTTCTTGATGAAACATCTGATGAGAATGTTTTGTTTCTATTATCTAATAAATATATGAAGGCTAATCAAGATGTTGCAAATCATTTTGGACCATAAGTTTTCAAAAACTCCCTCTAAACTCTAGACTCTAGAGCCATACATAAACAGAGGAAGTTCTGCCCTATAGGCTATAGGCTATAGGCAATAATAAAACCCAGTAGATCCCTGCTCATGACTAAGCTGAAAGAAGCAGAGGCAGATTATACATGGGCTAAACTCCTAACATAAGTGCAAAACTGTTAAACAAAATTTGGCTGAGAAAAACAAGCTGAATCTGAATAAGTATATATATTAGTATTAAATGACAAATAATATCCAACAAGGTAATCACATTCTTATTTGCTTATTAGACACTTAAGAATTGCGGTTTCTACAAAATCATCAATGAAAAAGAGCTGACCAAGATGTCTTCCTATAACCTGGAGAATATTGCATAGTTTCTTAACTGGACAATTTGAAGGCAGAATCTATGGCATATAAGTTTCCAGTGGAAATGACCCCAGCTATACATACATGCAATAATAAGTAAACAGTAACTAAAGTAAGGATTGCCTCAGTGATGAAAGAGCAGCAACCTCTTCTTTATGGAATCTGAGCGACTTTAAGTGGCAGTGACAGGAATTGCCCTGTTAATGACATATATAAGTAAGGGTTAGTAACCACACTTAAATTACTGTATCAGTGTATTAATCTAACAGAAGCGAAAAAAACAAGGCTATCATATAACCCTATCTTTTACCGTAACACCAATGCATTTCATAAAGAATTCTATCACATTGATGCTGCACCCTTCTGATTTATGTGTACAAATCACAATTAAAATCAGCTATTTGGTATGTGAATTCTAGAAGTTGATACCCCTAATCAAGTATGAAAGTTTAACAAATCTGTTTATCTTCCAACTACATATTCTTCTACCCAAATATCAAGTTAGATAGAGATGAACACAAGGAAATTTTGTCAAAATGGACTCTGTCAAAGAGACACCACCAAGATAAAGACAAGTTACTTGTCAAACACAAGAAATCAAATTCTACAAATGCAAACAATGAGACTATTACTATAAACATTTCATATCATGTCAATTGAGGAAACAAACTGAAGCAATTAAACATAATATATATAAGAACATTTGACTTTTACAAAACGATCCTTATTGAAAAGAAAATCTGACTACAATAACTTTGTCATGAGAGGAAGTCTGAACCCACCTCTTACTTTGAAGATGACTCTCATATGATTATCCTTTAGAATCTTTCTTTTGATGAATTGCTCCAACAACAGCCTCCACTTCTTCCTTCATTCTTTCAAACACATTAGGGCCTTTAACATCATCTACAGGGGTATCTTCATCAATATCATTGCTCCTTCCATGTGTCTCTTTGTGATGGTGTGGTTTTTTATCAGTGTGCAATATTGCTTCAATCTCCTCCTTAGCTCTCTCAATTAGGTTGGGTGCTTTAACATCTTTTTCTTCCATATCAAAACAGAAAAGACAAAGAAATTGAGGGAAAAAAAACCAATAAAAGTGTCAGTTCCAAAGCTAGAATGAACAAGGAGGCTAAATCATGAATGGAAAAGAAAATTAAAGGTGCCATTGATTTCCATGGAAACTGCCACAAGCAAGGAGTTCTAAGAATATATCAGCACCCTCTTTCCCACCCAATAAAAGAAAATCAACGGACAAAAAAAAATGTTCCCAGGAAATAAATTAGCCTAAAAAACTAAGAATTATTAGAAAAATGAATTCTCTGTTGAAGAGCTATTATGCATTAATAAACACAAAATTTGGCAAAAGTACACAATCAGGCATGAAAGACAAGAAGAGATTAATACAAAAACATAGTACCTGAGAGATGATCGGTTGGATGCTGTTTTCGTTCAGACATTTTGATCTGAAATTTCCAACAGGAAATCTATAAAGTGGGTTCGATTCAGAAACTTGTTTAGGAACTTATGATTTATGAATATCAGCAGATGCAATAATTATCCAAAAAGAATATTAGTAGCATTTTACCTAAAAAAAAAAAAAAAAAAAAGAATGTTAGCATTAGCAGATGCATCTTGACTTTAGTTAGAATTACGCGGGGGCGGGGGCCATTTTTCTGATGACGTGGAACGATTTGATTCGTAGTTGTCATACTTAACTGGGTCAATTCACTGGGCTTTATGGCCCAAAATCGGTTCCCCGTCAGCCGTCCATTGGAATAGGCTTTTGGAGCTACAAAAGCCCATTTCTAATTAGTGCGATATTGAGTTATTTTGAGAGGTAAAGTTTATTCTATCTTTATTGCATATAAATTTTAAGTGACTCATTTTAAGCATTTAATTCGATTATTAACATCTTTTCTTTTTGTGCAAGCTTAAGCATGGGGTTGATTTTTTTTTTTTTTTTTGGCTACAAAAGCATAGGGTTGATGGTTAAGTTTATACATCCAAAAACTTACTCTGAGTAACCAAAGCGTAAATGCTCGAATACGAGGGATTATTTTTGAACAATCAACTTAAAATTTTCTTTATGCTAACAATATTCCAAGAGATTGGATTTATTACCAAAGTGAATAAGCCCACGTTCTAACAAAGATCCATTGGGTGCTTTAGCTCGTACCAAAAAAAATAATAAAAATTGGGTGCTTTAGCTTTATAGGATAGTCTGTTATGATGATTAATATGTACTCCCTTGTTCCTTTTTATTTGTTATCACTCTGATCAAACAATTTCAATTTTAACCATTAGTTAAAAGAAAAACATGTAGAACTAAAATTTCAAAAAAAAAAAATTTGAAAAGCTTGTGTTCTAAAGTTTATTATTATTATTTTAAAATTTTATTTTGATTTATATTTCTTTTTCAAAAGATGATCAAAGTTGAAGTTGTTTGACAAAGGTGATGACCAATAAAAAGGAACAGAGGGAGTAGTATTTATGTGTATTTATGTGTACATGTGTTTTAGGAGGTTTAATTGATCTTTTCATTAATTTTCTAGTTACTATTCATCGCCATTCAAGCTTATTTTACTCATTAAATATTGCTTAGAACTTAGAAGCAAAGATACCACACCCCCCCCCCCCCCCCCCCAATGTGCGCGCATGTGTTTAATTAAAGGGGGACCGAAATTATGCAGTTAGAATTTGGGTACAAGAAAATGATGCAAAACTCAAAAGGGTTACTTAGTACTTTTGAACTTTGGAAAGGAATTAATTAATACTATATGAGTTGTTCTTCCTAAGAAGATGTCTTCTTGTGTTCACTATATAGGGTTTTAGTATATCTATATTTTTCTTAATCTAAGTCGTCGTCGTGTTAAATGAATATTTTTATCAGACCAACTTTGATTTTCCGAACACATTTGAAAAACCGTTTTTGAAAATGATTAAGCCTTTTTCAAATATTAGAAAGGGAAAACAAAAGCCTTTTCTTCGTACTCATAAGTACTCATAAATAGGACTGAAATGATTATTGTTTTAAAAAGATAGAAATGATCATCATATCATGTATGAAAACAAATATCAATAGTCAAATTTAATATAGTTCTTTTACAAGTTAGTAAAATTATTATTTAAAAAAAGACATATTGTTGATACCAAAATGTGTCGTGGCCCAACAATCATATAGATCAAGCTCCAAACGGTCTGCAAGAGAGTAAACCGTGAGAACAGGGATCCCTCGGGATGTCGGAGGGACCCGCTCCAACGGTCAAATCAGTGAGAATCCTCTTTTAGTGTAATGAGAGTTAGAGAGTTTAAGCATTTGTGTGAGTTTGTGTTATGTTATAAGCTTATGAACCAAACCATATCATACATTGACTATATATATACACCTTGTATAGGGCTTGGACCTTAGATGAGCCTTTGTGGCTAATGAGTCTGATTGGGCCTTTAGACCTGTTTATTTGATGCTCACCTATGATTATTGTTCTATTCCATATGAGCAAGAACATATATATGGAGTTGAAAAAATTACTGCATGCATACATAGCATTGTGTTAACAAGAAATTGATCATATGGAGTACCCTATATAAACATTTTTTGAAAATGGAAAGGAGCTCTCCTCAAAATGGAAACCCGGCCAATAAACATTTTTTGACCCACAGCTAGCGTATATATATTGGTATTGGTATTGGCAAAGTGTTTTTTGGTCGGAGATCTCCTCACATCACATGAATCATTGAATCTCCTGGTTTTTCTAGCATTTTCCTTTGATTCTCCGAAGAAAAGGTTGCCCCACAAATCGGGTTGGAGAAAGTCAAAGGATATATGCGCAGAGGGAATTTATTTTGGTAAGAGTCCATTTTCAACTTTAATGCTAGCGCGTATGTGAAAGAAAACGAAGGAAAATCCTTTCCTTCGCTTCTTCAGTTTCAAACTCATCGCGTCAAAGTTATTACAGCTACTATATAACCAAACTCGACTCCAGCAATCTAAATGCAAAATTTTGATTGCGGTGCTGCCAAATTTAATTGTTAGCATTCGGGGAAACATATTATAATTTTGAGTTCATGCACAGTACCTTTTTTTGGTTATAACATAATGAATTTGGCATTAATATAATATTGTTTCAAGCTTTATATTATTTCAAAGTACTCCTGTCGTGAAAACAAGAATTGATAGTAATGAATCACACCTCATATATCAATCTTCTGGAAAATTTTGCTATAGCAATTGGCAAGAATCTCAGGTCAAGTCATGTTCAAGGAGGAAAGGAACATTTGCTAGCTAGCTCATTAATTTCTTCTTCCCCGGCCCCTCTAATTAATTTGCAAAATTAATTAATTTAGGTTGAAACATACATACTAATAATACTACTATTATTAGGATACTAGCTAGCTAGGGGAATTTAATTAAAGAAAATCATATAAGAGGGAGAAAATGTAACCTAGAAGTCATGATAAGCAATGTTTATGTTTTTCCCTTATGGGCCAAGCCAAGGCATGTCTCGCATGCATGAATATTTGACTACTTACAAATTTATGTTTGATTACGACGTAGGTATATATATATATATATATCCAAGAATTTCTTTCCTTTGAAGTGTTTGACGTGTGAAATTGTGGTAGTTGGTCGGTAGTTTCCCCCTTTTCTCTTCTAACTTCTTTGTCTTTTTAACCAAAAAAATGCCATCCAAAAATTTTTTTTATCTACTAAAATGTAACAATTTCCAATTCTATGTTAATATATATAGTTATATATACTCATTATTTTTAAATTTTATTTATTTAAAATAATTGGTGCACAGTGCACTATAAAAAGGCGAGAGTTTGAATCTCGTATCCAAAATACAGTATAATAAACTAGCTTATTTCACATTGGAGGCAAATAAAAAGTACTACTAATTAAGAAGAATATTGACCAAACTATAAGTAAGAAAATCATAAAACCTTATAAGAAGCAAAGCCTAATTCACTTTTTGGACTAAATGAGAAAACAAACAGCACAAAACCTTTCCTCATATGGAAAATGAACAGCTGATTATTTGACTAATTTCCTCTCATTTTCACATACAAATATAATTATATTTTCGTTTATTACTCCCTCTGTCCCAAATTATCTGATTCTTTTGGGTTAAAGTAAGGATTACTTTGACCCTTAATTATAAAAAAAATTATATAAAATAAAATTTTAAAAAATTATGTTTTGATTAAGTTAATATTTTTTGAAAATTTGATTATATATATATATTTTGTAATTAAATATCAAAGTTAATATTAATTTGACCCAAAATGGTCAGATAATTTGGGACAGAGGGATCAGTAGAATATATATTAATTAGTGATAAAAATATTATTATTGGGAGGTCCACAAAGTTTACTATATAGTCAGTCACCTAATTTCGTTTCGAAAAGAAGTAGGGTACATTTAATGTCATAGATATATATATGATGGAATCATTTTGGAAATTTTACAGTTTGAAGAAGTCTTTTCTTCCATATGTAATGTATCTTTCAAATTAACAAACTCGTGTTATGTATTTTCTATTCAAACAAACCACCAATATAGGCCCGGCCCGAGGTTCTTGTACTAGAAAGATTTTCAAATGCGGCTCTGTCAGTTTCCATCAGCTTAACAGTAGTATTAATTCGTACGTGTTTGAAGGAAACCATGCATGTTTACTAAATTTCTTCATTTCTTTTGCTCTATATATAAAGCAGAGGGTCTCAGTTATTTTATTAACCAACACTGAACTCATTATCGAGAGCCTTGTTTCATTGCTAATCAATTCTGCACTTCCATCAGGTAATTAGCTATTGATTTATATATTTCTATTTTCCAAACTTTAAGCATATGTTATGGAAGATATTTTCTTACTATTTTTTCTTCTTGATTGATGAATAGAGTAATTCCTGCAGCAGCTAGCAGATATGGTTATGATGACATCTGTCGAGTTTGAGGGGCAGGGGAAGCTGGGAACAATAATGAGAACAAGCGGTAGTTTCAAGAAAAGGGATTTGGAGAAATGTTCATATGAATCTGATCATGATCATGATCATGAGCAGCAAAATGAAGATCAGTCAAATATTGGTATTATAAGCAGCTTCAAGAAAAAGAAACCCGGGAAGCTAGAGCTGAATATCCAAACGAATTATAGGGAGATTTCTAATTTTGGTGGAAATGATGATAATAATCATGAATTAGCAGATAATTGTATTACAATTTCGTCACCAGAAATGGTAAAATTTCTTTGTTCCAAGCCTGAATATGAGCTTCATGCAGCCGCTACTAAGCTGCAAAAATTTTACAAGAGTTACCGGACTCGAAGAAACCTTGCTGATTGTGCTGTTGTCGTTGAGGAGCTTTGGTATGTTAATAGTATTTCTTAACTTAATTTGACTTGTAATAAAGTTTGGGTCATGATTTAAAATGCAATTTTGTTCTTCTTCTATATGATCAGGTGGAAGGCATTAGAATTTGCAGCTCTGAGGCGAAGCTCTGTTTCATTCTTTAATTCTGATAAGTCAGAAACAGCTGTTTCCCGATGGGCACGAGCTCGGACAAGAGCTGCCAAGGTACGTACATACTTATGCAATTTTGTTATTTGTTGATGTTTTTCTTCATGACAAGGATTTGTGTTCAGACAAATCGATCAGTCTTAACTTTGCTGTCACATGTTTCAAACTTTGGACCAAATCTATGAAATTCTGTCTCTCTTATAAAAATGGAGAATATTGTCGAGAAAAATGTCAAATCAAAAACCCATTTCGTGTTTTTTTAATTTTTTTTCCCTTGACCTGGTCGAGGACTATAAAAATTAGTAATAACCTGCCTAATTATACTATCAAATTTGTTAATTACCAACGTACGACGTTTATGATAATATATAGGTTGGGAAAGGGTTGTCAAAGGACGTGAAAGGTCAGCAGTTGGCTTTACGACACTGGCTTGAAGCAGTAAGTCTAAGTCCTCATGTTTTGAGTATTTCTCACTTCTATTATTATGTTTTCTTCCAATATTATTCAAGACTTAATTAAGTAAATTGACTTGAATAATTTGATTATTGGTGAATATGACGCTTGATAATTAAATGTAACCAAATTTTGTGCAGATTGATCCACGCCATCGTTACGGTCACAATCTGCATCTGTACTATGATGTCTGGTTTCAGAATGGGAGTTCTCAACCCTTCTTCTACTGGTAAATTTACAAAACTTTTGTCTTTCTAATGAATTATCATATATATTTGACCACTTAATTGATTACTACATTTTTTTCATTAAAAAAAATGAAGGTTGGATGTTGGAGATGGAAAAGAAGTAAATCTTGAGAAATGCCCAAGGACCAATCTCCAGCGTGATTGCATCAAATATCTGGGACCGGTAAGCCCAATTTAATGCAATGCAGACAGATTTTAATTTCCCTTCTACTGAAGGCAAAGTCTTTTCGCCTTCGTAATTACTTGAGGAAAATGACACTGATTTGAATATTTTGCAGAAAGAAAGGGAAGCATATGAAGTAAGCCTGGAAGGAGGGAAATTAATTTACAAACAAAGCAGAGTTGCAGTTAACACCATAGAAGGAACCAAGTGGATATTTGTATTAAGCACTTCAAGAATCTTGTATATTGGGCAGAAGGAAAAGGGTCAGTTTCAACACTCCAGTTTTCTAGCTGGGGCAGCCACCATTGCTTCGGGCAGATTGGTTGTTCATCATGGAACTCTTATTGTACGTCATGATTCCCTGTAGCACAAATTTATTTTCTTTCAACATCAAGACTATGAAAATCACCTTGATTGACTGATACATTTTTCTTGTTTGATTTTCAGGCTGTGTGGGCCTACAGTGGTCATTATCGCCCAACAGAAGAGAATTTCATGGAATTATGCAGTTTCCTGGAGGAAAATCATGTTGATTTGACTAATGTTAAGGTATAAATAATAATATCATTAATTATGACCTGATCAAGATCAATTTCAAACACAATTTTGTTGACTTAATTGTATTCCTCTGCAGAAAGAAGCAATTGATGATGATGTAGTAAAACAAGCCTGCAATTCTGAAATTAATGCTGTTTCATCTACTAAAGACGAGAATCAGAAAGAAGGAAATGGTGAGAAAAACAGTAAAATGGGAAAGCCGATTAACTGCAAATTATGGAGCAGTGGGTTGGGTCCTCGTATTGGTTGTGTTCGAGACTACCCAGCGCAGCTACAATTCAAGGCGTTGGAACAGGTCCATTTGTCGCCGAGGGTGAAGCCAGGAGGGCTGAGTTGTGGCCCAATTCCTTCGCCCAGGCCGACTCTAAATGTTCACTTATCGCCCAGGCTTGCCTATCTTGGACTCGTCAGCCCAAGGGTCCGGATTTCTGCTAGTAAATAAATTATTAGGCGTAATTAACCAAATTACTTAGGTTCATTGTGTTTTAGTACCATCAATAACTCCAATTTTGTTTTTCCTTTTTTGATAATTTAACTCAAATTTTGTTGTTCTTTCATATTTCATATTTCATATATATAGGTGTTTTTTTAAGAGTTTTGCTAGCCCGAAAATTGACTCGAAATTTGGTCTTCCATTATGTGTCGTGTTCTTACATGGTTGGTCCAGCAGACTGGTTCTACCACTACTTGAGTAGAGTTTTTCTAGATAACATGAGATTACTAGGCATGATATGTCACGGGGGACAAAATTTAGATCAATTTTTCGAGCTGTATGGAATTTTTTTTTTTAAATAAAGATTTTGTAAAACATTTTGAGGTTGAAGTAAACATTTTCTTTTCAGTTGAATTTTCTTGTAAGTCATTTTGTGTATTGATATGGAGATAAAAATAATTAGAAAAAAAAAATTCAAAGAACGTTTCTTTATGAGTAATAAATTATTAGAACTGTCTTACCTTGTCATGTCATCATATCTATAGAACTGTCCAATTATATTTTACTACTTCATAATACATTATGTTAGTAATTACCAAAAATGTTACCTCAAATTTTACCAAAATAAAAAAGATTACCCAATAATGTTTTAATTAAATTTTAAAACTTTCCTTTAAATCCTAATTGTTTACTTATATAATTATGACTTGAAAATTGCCAAATTGGAACTAAATTATGACTTAATTTGAAATTCCAATTAATCCATAATTGGAACTAAAGTTATGGCTTAATTTGAGATATTTTAATGTGATGAAATATTAATTTACGTCCTATGGCTATGACTATGGACGTGCTATAATATTTTTTTCCATTTTTTCACCCAAAAAGCAGAATGGAAACTTCATCTTTCTTTTGCTAACAAAATTACAAAAAGTTCTTGAAACAAATGTTGCATTTGGATATGTAAAGAAACACAATAGTAGTAACTTCCTATGATTCCACTTTCATTATTTATTTATATGATGTAAATCCCTGATTTTGAGTATCTTTCCCAGGCTTGTAAGCACTAATTATTAATTAATTTTCTTTTATTGCACCCTTTCGACCAAGAAAAAACTTTCTACATTTTTAATTTGAAGTTGTAAATTGTAATGTAAGATAAGATCTTATATGTCCGAATTTTGAAGTAGTAGTAAGTAAGACACTTACGAGGGAAAGCGGGAGCGTTGGGACCAAATCAAATCGAAAAGCTAAAAGTCAATGTAACCGTTATGGCAATTTATTATACTTTTTTTTTTCCTTTTTTCGAATTTCAAAATTTCAAAATCTGGGTTTCAATTCTTCGATTTATTTCCCAATATAATGAAATGAAATGATCACTCTCACTTCTAAACGCCTAAACCAACGCTTCCTAAATCCTTAAAAAACTCGAAATTAAATCAGCTCTCTCTTACTCTTTATCTCCAACCCAGAACACATATCACTTCCTCTGTTTCTACTCTGTTTTCCAGCAATTTTGAAGCTTTCTGGATTCATTTCTTCGGATTTCTCTAAAATGGGCGCTTCAGGAAGATGGTTCAAATCACTTCTAACTCTCAAACCGCAAAAACCTTCCAGTCAACAACAAGTAATTCTGGGAATTGTCTAGTTTTCCTTCGTTCTCTGTTTTTTTTTTTTTTTTATTCATTATTTTCATTATTTTGTTTTTTTTTTTGAATAGGTTAGAAAGTTGGAGACAACAAGGGGAAGAAGAAATGGAGGCTATGGAGGAGCTCATCAGAAGGGGTGGGTTCATCGTCATACAAGGGTCTGACGTTGCGACAAGTGGCAGCTTCAGAGGCGTTCGATTCTTCCTCCATGGGGAAGAACGATGAGCTGGTTGCAGCCATGGCTGCCATTGTTCGTGCTCAGCCCAAAGATTTCAGAGCTGTGAAGCGAGAATGGGCCGCCATTCGAATCCAGACTGCCTTTCGAGGCCTCCTGGTAATTAATTACCCTTTCTAAACTAAACTCCATAGTTATTTAATTATTAGTCCATAAGTTATTATGTGCATATATTATTTTAGTAAAAAGGCGGTCCATCTGCTTTCAAAATGCCTTTATTTATTTTTTAATTTTTGTGAAAAATTATTGATCAAACTCTAGTCTAGAGATTATTCCTATGTCTGATGCCTAGAATTCTGCTGATTAATTGATGGAGAGAAATTTATTAATTATAGGAATGTCGATATGTTTAGGCTATATAATTCTTAGTGTAATTAGTAATTACATCAATTTTACTTGAAAATTATGATTCAATTAATAAATAAAGTACTATATTATGAATGAAATTGAATATGTATAACTCAGGCAAGACAAGCTCTAAGGGCATTGAAAGCAGTAGTAAGGATTCAAGCAATATTTCGAGGGCGTCAGGTTCGAAAGCAAGCTGCTGTGACATTGAGGTGCATGGAAGCACTTGTAAGGGTGCAGGCTCGAGTAAGAGCTCAATCTGTAATAGATTCAGATGGACATTCTGTTAAGAAAACCAAGGAAGCTGAGGTTAGATTTGATTCATAATAATTTACTCTTTTATTATTGGTTTTTTCTCATTAAGATTTAGTAATTTGCATTGAATTAATTATACCATGACAATTTTTTTTTAGAGAGGATGGTGCAACAGTCCAGGAACTTTAGAACAAGTAAGATCAAAAAAACAAATGAAGCAAGATGCTGCAATGAAGAGGGAGAGAGCCAAAGCATATTCTGTCTTAAAACAGGTAATTAATTGACTTAATACCCTTTTTGCCCCCTGAACTTGTAGGGTTTGGACGTTTTGCCCCTAAACTTTTGGACGTTTTGCCCCCTCTCAAATGATTTAGGCTAATGGCACCGTCATGCTGATGACGTTGCATTGCCACGTCGGACCAAACCGATGACGGTGCCGTTAACCTTGAGAGGGGGTAAAACGTCCAAAATTAAGAGTTCAGGGGCAAAACGTCCAAACGCTAGAAATATAAAGAATTGACTTGAATTGGTTTTAATTTCTCTTTTCAGTCATCAAGATCATGTCCCAGCCCCAATTCAAGAGCCAAAAACCTACCATTTTCCATCAAGGATCAAAAAACTGGTTGGAATTGGCTAGAACGTTGGATGGCAACCAAGCCTTGGGAAAGAAGGATGATGGATGATCAGTTTTATACTGATAATCAATCTGATGATATCACATTTTCTAGGAAAAGTGATGATAACATTTACAGCTTTCACTCCGGATCATCCGAACATGACTTCCAAAGAGTAAAAAGGAACAACATGACAACTAGGGTTCTTGCAAGACCTCCTCCAATGAAAACTCAAACCAATTCTGGTTCATTGTCTGCCTTAAGTTCCGAAACTGTTTATGATGAGAGCTCCACATCAACTTCCTCTACATCTTTATCTCCAATTACATTAGAAGACAACAGGAATATTCATCATACTCCAAAGCCTAGCTACATGAACCCTACACAGTCCATCAAGGCTAAACAAAAGGCGTTCGGGTCTTCCCCAAGCAATTCGCGGAGACGTGCCATTGATGATTTGCTACTTAATAAGAAATCGATGTCACATTCTTGTGATGACACAAGGAGCAGTGCTGGTTCTAATCCATCATCATTCTCCCGGGAGTTTTATCGACCGAAACAAGTAGCTATACATGATAGCCTGAGGAATCAATTGCGTCACCATAGATGATTGATGGGATGACAATCCTGTTTTTAATTTGTTATGTAATTACAAGTTACAACACAAATATTTTGTTTATTGTTACTTACATACATTCATGGAATTCTACAAAAGACTCTTTTGTAGTGCTATGAAACTGATTACTGAAACAAGTTTAATTTAAGAGAGACGTTTTGAGTTTGCCCCCTCACTTATTACCATCTAATTTTGAGTTTGATTAGTCTTAGGATGTTTCATTTAGAGGCAAAACATGTCAGCCCTTTGATCCCAAAAGCTTGATTTTTAGAATTATGGTAAATAAATATTACAGCTTTGAATGTTTGGCTTTGGGGAAAAGCCTTCAATATCGGATATTCTGTCAGGGCGTGCTGAAACCAACACTTTTTTGTTTAAGTTCAAAATTTTCAGTCACTCCAGGAAATGTTGGAAAGCTGAGACAATTTTAATCAAAGTTCAAAAGGTAAAGAGTTTCTTTTCCTTTTTTTTGTAATATGGCTCCCTTTTGCCACAAGTGATTTGAAAGAAACAAAGGAACAAATTGATTCTCTTAGGTAAAAAGAAAGAGATAATAATGCAATGTAACTATGTGAACAAACTTACTTTTAGACTCAACAAGAACTGCAGGATTAATCTAGGTGATCGATCCCCCAAGCCAACAAGTTTAATTGGATCAATTAATTAATTAATGAGATTAGACTTAAAGTTAATGAATAGAAGTAAAATCCACAATTGAAAATCCCCCAAATAATTATGAAGTCATAATTCCTTTTTAATGGAAATGATATAGACTTATAGTAAGAAGATGATTAGTACTTGCATATTCCCTTATCTCCGAGTTCCAACAAGAATGGTGAAGAAAGCCCTTGACTTATGTACCATTTTTTCTTTTTTTCTTTTTTTATATGAGGGGAAGAAACTAGTAAAAAATTACAATGAAAAAACTAGATGGCCCTAGACCAGACTACTTCGAAGGCATCAACTATAAGCAGCGAATCCAGTAATGCAAGTTTCTGAGGAAAGTAATCAAATATATGGAGACCCAACTGGGAGATGATCACATTTGTTCGTTATTAAGTACACTTTAATATATCAATTTCTTGTAAAATTAATGTCGTTAAATACAGAAGTAGTTTTAACTCAATAATATGATCTCTATCTAATAAAAACAGAAATTTGAATGTCCACAAATCATATCATAAATTAATTGGCATGTCCAAATGTCAAGCTTTTCATTGAAATTTTATGTACAAATTAATATTTAATCAATTTTGTTATTACACTCCCTCAAAAAAAAATTGATATTACACCATAAGATACTAATTTACTACTAATGAAACATAATGCTTAAGTCATTGGAGGATCAGCAGACAATTAGAGCTTTTTCATCATGAGAAAATGATGATTAACCATAAGACTATACTTCTCTAAATCATGTGATTAGAAATAATTAAACTTGATGACATACATGTCATAATGTAATATGCAAAGCTTAATCATTATTCAAGTTGTCTGTCTTAGTATCATTAAGAACAATAAATAATATCATATCCTGAATATAAATGTGAAAACCATGGACCGTTATTCACGCTCATTTTCAAAAGGACCACACAAGACCCATCTCCATCAATATCCTTTCCTTCCCTCTCAATTTACTATATTCCTCCCTACTCTTTCACTCTTTAAGCAATATCAAAATTTAGAAAATAAACCCTCAAAAATCAATCAAATAAAGGTAAATCCAAGTTGAGTCCATTAATTCGCAACGGGGTAAACTATATGAAATTCAAAATAAAGGATTTGAAAAATAAGATTTTGCTATTACTTTCTATTTGAAAGGAGATTCGAATTCTGTTTTTGATAACGGGAAAAATTTCACGACTAAGTCAAATATTCAAGTGCAATATTTTTCCGATCTTAAATAGACCACACGATATATAATATGGTTGATGAGTCATACTCAAACAAAAAACTAAGTGATGACATATTTAGAGAAATTTTAGACAGTATCTTCAATTCGTTAAAGTTTGACTTGATTGTAAATGCATGGAACAATGTCCTCACAAAGGAACAGTCGACCAATTCAAGTAGGTTCCCCATGTGGGGGATGTGCACTAACAAAGGCAAGAAATCAGGATGCTACCAAAAGCTGTAAAAATTAAAAAAAAAATTCATGGATGTCAACTTGATAAGATTCTCATCAAGGATGAAAAGGGGCAAACCCAAAAAATATATACATAAAGTTTTCTTCAATTTTGAGTAAACAAGTGGACTTTCTTTCATGGGGGGGTTGCCATGAAGAGAAGGAAGGCAGTGTGGGGCTTAGTGGGGTCTTAATAGCCTGCCTATTTTCTTGTATAATGAGGGGTACATTGTATAGTTTGTTTTCACTACCTTTTTTGGTCTACTTTGTATAAAGTGGATTGCTATATGATATATATTATAGTTTGGGTGAGATATAGGATTGATTTTTTTTATCATGGGATATCAAATTTTGGAATGAAATTGAAATAGACTACTTTCATTGTTGTCATTGTAAAAGAGGGCTTCAATGCAAGTTTTTTTTTGTCAAGGTGAAATGATATCAAGTACTTGTTTATTTTTGTAAGAGTTTTGCTCATCATTTTCCAATTTTCCTATGTCCATAAGTTTGATTGGAATAAAACTTTGTCAAGTTTGGTAGAATAGAGAAATAGAGGGAATAATATAATTGTGCATGAATGACAATAGAAGATTGGGAAGTTTGTACATTAATTCTTAAAAAAAGAAAAGAAAAAGTTCAGTTTAACCATATAAAAAATAATAATTATTTGTTTCTTTCTCATTATATAATTTGGGTGTGGGCCAAAATTTATGATTGCCTAGTTTTCATGATTTTTTTTTCATGTAAACAAAGTGATATTCCTTTTTGACATTTGCAACTCCATTGGAGTTCAAGGTTCCCCCACCTCTCATCTTTTGATAAGGCTTTATATAGGAGTCAAGTTTGTTCTTTTGCTATAGTATAAAGAGAAATGAAGGGAGCTATAAGGAAAAATGCTTTCTTTCTCTTGTTTACATATAATTCTCTTCTATATATAGATATCTATGTTTCTTAAATATAGTAATCTTAGGTCATTTGAAGATGAGTTAGTTTTATGAGTGAAAAAAGAAAATGTGAAGGAAAAAGAATAGAACAAAGAGGAAGAGTTAAATTTAGGTGAGAAGTTTATGACTTTACTGTATAAATCTACACTCCCTTTTTTATGGTTTAGGGGGTATTTTTAGTATGGAAAAGGATATTAATTGATGCATTTCTAAAATTTCATAAGATATGGAAAGCCCAAAATTTTCTAAATTATTTTTGGGGATGGAAAATGACCCATACCAAAACCAAACCAATTCTCTTTGAAGAGAGGACAAAGAATTCCCTAGTCATTCTTTCATGTGTACTTTGTTTTGATGGCTCAGTGAGTTGGGAAAGAAACAAAATCCTTCCACAGCTTGTGTCCTCTGATGGCTCAACAAATAAAGCAAAGGAGGCCTGAGGCTATTAATTGTTGCATGTGCAACAATAAATCAAGAATCTCTTGTTTGGTCTTTATTTCTTCCATCACAAGCATTCCATATCTCTTACTACTATATTTACTTTTTCTTTCAGAAGCAATTTTAAAATGTAAATCCTGTTTCACCACAAGTAAAAGCATTTGCTTTAAGGATCTTTTTACGTTCGTAAGGTATTATTTTTAACCTTTGTTTTTTTTTTGGTGAAAAACCTTTGTTTTTATATATTTGGAATTACAATTGCAAATTAGTGTATACACCAATGACCAAATGGCTAAGTCACTATAAGGAAAAGCATCAATTAGGATCGGATTTTGGCTTGGGACGAAAAGTTATTGCTCAAATTGGTCTCTGATGTTTGCGAAAATGCTGAAATAAAGGCTTAACATTCTAATTTGGTTAATTAAGTCTCTAACGTTGCAAAATCGGCTCAAATCAGTCTTTAATTAGAGTCTAGAGTCAATTTAAGTCCCTAATGTTTCGGGTTTATTTTGCTTGTCAATTTGATGACAGAGACTGATTTGAGTCGATTTTGTAATGTCAGAGACCAAATAAAAGGTTATACCCTTATTTGAGCATTTTCACAAATGTTAGGGACCAATTTGAACAATTAGCCGGACGAAAAAGATGAGAAAGAAAAACAAAACGTCCCTGATCTTGAATTGGCTGTAACTAGCTAGGGACGAGTATATTTATCTATAAATCAGAGATATATAGTGTTTCACGACAAAATTGGGATCCTGTCAAATTCTTGATGCAATTATCAAAATTATAAGAACTGAACTTATCAAAATTGAAGTGTCTGCAAGGATTTTCAATGTCTAACTAGCTCAAGTAGGTTCAAACTATACATTAATTAATCCATGAAAAAAAAAAAAACTTTGCTACGACACCTTAAATATAAATCCAGTCCACGAGGAGAGATAATGCTAGCTAGCTATATTATATATCTAAAACAAAACTCAAAGATTCACCCCTTTTTGTATCAATCCCTACTTCTTGATGGATTACTTTGTCTATTCCTCCTAGTGAAACATGTTTAGACTAATCTTAATTAATTATAATAATGTTAGCTATGCCGTAGCTTTCACCATAATTCATTATAATTAACCAACTTTTCCAATGTTGACACCCCAGCTTAATTACATAAACATTGGCATATAGTAGAAAAAGATTGCGATCACAATAAATTTAATGATCTGTGAGTATGAACTAAATAAGAATCAAACCTTCTAATTAAGAATCATCGCCGTATTATCCTCAGTTTTAATTTGTAGCTAAATTCGTAATAAGGTTTAATTTAGTTAATTATTCAAAAGATGCCAGCAGATTTAGTATATTTATACACCTCTGTCATTATCTAGTACCGGCTGTATATCAAGAAAAATAGATGTGGGTCAAAAGGAGATTAAATAGCCCTAAGTTCCCATTGAGCTAATTTTAGACGTCAAGTATCAAAAAGAGGAAAACAACACAATTTCAAAACCCTAATCTGTTTCAAGTTAATATACTTTGCTATAATTAAGAGCTATATATATATATATGATTGAAACAACAATGCCGAAAAGCACTAAAACAAATCCACATTCTCACGTTTTATGCAAAGAATAGAGTATTAATATAGCCCATAGAGTTTTACCAAAATTAGTTTAGATTTCATGCTAGTTGAAGAAAATGTGATGAATTTTAAGATGGAGGGTTTTATATTTCATTGGAAAATAGTTAATGAATTTGCCAACTAACCTAAGGTGTATAATTCATCATTTTTCCCCCTAAGAAAAAGGATAGAAAGGGGGAGTTCGTATTAATTGCATCTACTTTTCCCATAAATGTATGTATATTATAACTTGCATTACAAGAAGAGACAAGAGAAAAATATTACTAGGTGAAAAGAAACCTTTTGCTCAAGAAAGTTCGGGAGATGTGGTTGGGACTTTCCTCCTAGAGGAAATGATAATAATGAAAATTCATCATAGTATATATAGCACGTAATGTATTAATTTCATCTCTAAACAAGAATACAATACAATACTTTCTCCGCCGTCACATTTATTTTAAATAATTTTTTATATTATTTTTTATGACGCGTGCACATACCGTTATTAATAGAAGATTCTAAAACAAAATTATTTTTGAATCCTAAAACAAAATTAATGGTTCAAAACAAAAATTAGGGTAATCAACATACGACAAAAGTGAGATGACGTACATGTATAAGAACGATACAAAATGAAAATTAGGATAATCAACTTACGACAAAAATGAGATACGTACATATAATATACCCATGTTTTTGGAGTTGATCTATAAAAAGAGCATAATATCTCAAGGTTGTTATTTACTATTACTTTTCCATATGGCTCCAAGGGGTGGTTTTGCTTTCCATGATCAATTGTATTATAACTAAGGTGGAAAGGCAAAAGAAAGTTCACCTTTTCAACTGCCTCACCCTCGTTTAGTAGAAAATGCAAGGGTGATGATTAGCCTTTATATACGTCTTACTAGAAGGAAAAATAACACTATTTTCGCCATAATTGATGTAGAATGTAAAAATGCTTTAGATGAAGATGAATAATTTACTATTCCAAAATATTTTGAGGAATATATTTTGTAGGTAAACACTCCATGTGATCAAGGGTAATGGAAGTTTCCTATCAAATGAACAAAGTTTGAATTAATAAAGATAAAGAAATTAAAACACACAGCCCCGACATAAGTATATATAATCACTATTTGATCTTCCTAATCATTATCATCTTCAAACATCACATTTGCTACCATCAATTAGTTATAATAACTATAAGAACATGGAGCATGCTAATTATTCATGTCCATCCAAATCAACAAGTTTTAATTTTTTTTGAAGAACAAGTTTTACATTTTGATGACTATAAATAGTAAACAAAAAGAACTAAAATCAAGTTAATTTATATACAGTTATATTTTATAGTTAAATCTACACGAATTTATTATAGCTTGAAACAGAGACCAAAGAGAGAAAGGGGCCAAGTTGGGACAAAACACATATACCTAATGGGTCTTGATAATAATTTAATTCTAATATATATAGCAAAAATTCAAGTAACACATTTAGTATAGTTTTGTGGTAAATGTTGTATAAGAAGTTGAAATTTACTTGCAAAAGGGTTGTTTTGCAATCAATTTTCTTGTTGCCAACATCATTTAGCCTTTGTTTTGATGCTCATTAATTAGTATTCCCCAATATTGGCCAACCCTATAGTAGTAAGAGAAAGGGAATGAATAGAGTAAGAAAATAAAGGTAAAGGCCAGTACTCTTTCATTCCATGCCAAGTCTTGTCCTTCCTTTCTTTCACAAATAAATCTGCCTTCTCAATTTGGAAAGAGCTTGAATTTGTACTAGTGACCCCAGTATCAATCATAACCCAAAGCCTTGATTAAAAATTCTTTTGACTATCTTTCATCCATAATTATTGCCAGTCATCCTCTTTTGTTTAAATCTTTCCTATCATGTTTTTCTTCTTCGTCTCATTCTTTTCTTTTTTTAATACTATTATAGATTGAATATATTTCGATATCTGATCGACAGTCATGTGACTTGTTGATAGAGTGCAAATTTTTAGTATATTGTTATACGTAGAATTTAAACCTAAAGTACAATTACAAGAACCAAAAAAATGTATAACTAAAATTAAAGACTCTACTCTAAAGAATAGATCACATTTTAAGTCTATACTATACGATCGTTTTAAATTATATATAGTTAATGATTTTATTTATGACCCACAGTAATAAAAATCAATAACCTAGCACAAAACAAAGGTAAATTGATAAGCATCTATAAATGCTTTATGTGTGTTTACATTTTTCATGGTAGGGGTGGCCACTCTTGTCCAAAGATATGGTCATCAAATCGAGTCCAATCCAGGAAAAGTTGTAAAAAAAAAAAAAGCACATTGAAAATTCTAATTAATCCAACAAAACCCAAGATGTTAATGTTTAAGCAATTCATTGTTTCCATGAAATGAAAGAAATTCTGCCATTTGCTATTGTAAAGTGGTCCATCAAGAGGAATAATTACTTGATATAGTTTTGGCTGTCTTCCATATTGCTTAGATGCCAATCAATGATTTGGCTTTTCAAAGTGTTAAATTATATATATATATACACCGTGTACTAATTATTTTAATGATGGTACATATTTTTGCATATTGAAAGCATGATCATATTTAGTGCACTATATATAACATGAAATTTTAAGAGTAATAAACAAATTAAGTACATGAAAATACAAAATCAAACACGAGAGAAGTGATCTAAAGCTAAATTAAGAAATTCATGTTTAATTTCACCAAAAAAAAAAAAAAAGAAATTCATGTTTAATGTAGTGTATATACACACACTCTTGAGATTATTATTATTATTTTGATACATTAGTTAAATGTTGGGGTGCAATGTAGTAAATTTAATATTTTAAAAGTTTAGAATTAAAGTAACCTTTTTCTTTTTCTTAATATCATTGCAAGACTTTAAAAGGGGACTTTATGCACTTGATTACATGCAAAGTTTCGGCAGAATTCAACGACAATCTTGCTCTAAAACACAAAAATATCAATGAAAACAATAATAATAACTTGAATATATAAGATCATATACTCCATTTTCATCCAACAGTTGAGCTCATCAAACTTTTTTAGCTAGCAGAAAAATAACAAAACATATATATAAATTGTGGGACAATTCCAATAAATTAATTACAGTGTAAAAATTAACCTTGCTGTCAATTTGTAAAAGGAAGAACATATTACAAAAATTTTCTTCAACATCATGACCCACACGATCACATCAAAAGAAACCTTTGATTCAATCACAACCATCAGATCAGCTGACCTCATTATTATTACTCATTTAGTCATTTTGCAGTTGCATATATATATATAGTTGACGAAAATTTTGGATATATAGTTCAAGTTGGATGTAGGGATCAGATCATGAAGAAGAAGAAGAAGAAAGAAATATTCGATAAGTCCAAAGTGGGACATGTCAAAACAATGGGACCCACAAGCCTGCATGTGTGCCACGTGGATAAGGGGATACCCCATCTAATTTGTGTATATTGTGAAGAGATGGGGGAGAGGGGTGGATCCTCCCATTATAAGCCATACAAGGGTTACAGGTTGAGACTGCAGATTTTAGCCTTTTGCCCACAAACCCTAACTTTTGGTTTGGGCCACCATGGTTGTACTGCTCCCTACATTTATTTCACACCCTCAGTGTACTCTTCTGCTTCTTCTGCTCCTCCTCCTCAGTTTCTCATATCACCCAAACTCTCAGTTCAAAGTTTTTCACATTTTCTTGTAATTGTAAACCCCACACTTCTCCATTTCTCTCTAGGGCTTTTTTTTTCTTTAATTTTGAAAAAATAATATTACTTGTTCTTAAGAGCATTGATTGTGGCCTGCCCATTGGCCACTGCAACATCATTTTGAGAGAGAGAAAGAGTTTTGAAGAAAAGATCAAATATGGGGCATCACTCTTGTTGCAACAAGCAGAAGGTCAAGAGAGGCCTTTGGTCTCCTGAAGAAGATGAGAAACTCATTAACTACATTACAACTTATGGCCATGGCTGCTGGAGTTCTGTCCCTAAACTTGCAGGTTTTTTTTTCTTCTTTTTCCTTCTTTTCATTCATAAATTTTATAAACCCCATCTTTTTTTTTTGGTTCCTTCTGGTTTCTGTCATTATCTCCATTTTTTTCTAATTCTTTTCTTTTTGCAGAGATGCAAAAACAAACTCCATTTGATTCCCTGTTTGTTTCCATCTTTTTCTTTTTTCTTTGTTTGTTTCTTTTTGGCTTGATTCATGGTTTCAGGCTTGCAAAGATGTGGAAAAAGTTGCAGATTAAGATGGATAAATTACCTTAGACCTGACTTAAAACGTGGGAGTTTTTCCCCACAAGAAGCAGCTCTCATCATTGAACTCCACAGCATTCTAGGCAACAGGTTTTTAATTTTTATATACAATTTTGACTATTTTTAATCATATGGAATTTTGGTTCCTCCCCATCCCATCATTACAGTAATCATCAACATGTTTTTTTTTTCTTGAAATTTTTTTGTGTTAAAAAACAGATGGGCACAAATAGCAAAGCATTTACCAGGAAGAACAGACAATGAGGTGAAGAATTTCTGGAATTCAAGTATAAAAAAGAAGCTGATTTCTCATGATGTTCCAGCTTTGGCTTCGTTTGCTGATCATGTTCACAATTCTACCCCTCCAGAAGAAACTTTCATATCTCTAAATGGAAACCCTAATTTGCTCTTAACTGCTCAACAACAAGACCAGCTCTTCCTTAATTCAAACCCCATTCTTCAAAGCTTTGGTCACCATGCAGCAGCAGATTTCAAACCAAACCCAAATGGTTATAACATTGATAATTTGGTTCATCCTCATAATAATTTCCCAACTCCAATTTTCCCTTCAAACACATCTTCTTCTTCCTTTGACCCAACATGGCCTCCATTGCCAACCTTTAATGTTCCTCAAGAAGATGTTCAGATTTTCAGCAATGAAGTTGTTCAGAATTTTATTAATGATCACAAGCTTATGAACCAAACAAATCCTTACGACCAACACCCTTTAATGGCGCCGCCTAAATTCTGTGAAATCCTCGAAGGATGCAACATGCCACCGCAAACATCTGGTGTTTCAGTTTCACTAGTAGACAACATGGATCCGGTCGTGTCTAGGCTGTCGTCGTGTTTTCCGGCGATATCGGCTGTTTCAAACTTCCCGCATGAGATGCACGTGCCAACAAGCCAGATGGAGTACATTGATAACATCATCACTTCGCAGCTTCCATCATCTTCTTCATCATCGTCTTTATCTGCATTATCCAACGGCCAATTTGTTGCAAACCCTAATCTTCCTTCAAGCAGCTGGGACCCTTAGACATGGTGGAACTGGATATTTTGAGCTGCACATCTTATATAAAAAGTATATTTTGATGTTGGATATAATTATATATATATAAGCTAGGTACTGTCTATGGGCTCATTTCGAATACAAAAATGCAAATCATTTTCTTGAATATATATATGCATAAATATATGTTAAGTGCAGATCTTAAAAGCAAAACCTAAATGTTACTAATTCTGCAGATATAATCCAGAAAGTAAGTATATATATAATGCTGTTTCCGATTATGTTCCATAAATAAATTTTTAGGTTCTTACAAGTTTATATATATTCTCTCTAGTGAAGTTATATATATACCATTTTCCTTTATATATCTAGCTAGCTTTCTCTTTCTCTCATAATTTGCAGGGAGTGGGGACAACTAAAACAATGGGAAAGTTCATATATATATATATATATAGCTTTCCATTTTATGGGTTAATAAAATGTTTTGGTTGATGCTGACGAAGATTAATGTGTGTAAACAGATAATTAATTATGTGGTATTTAATAGGATGCTACTAGCTATATAATCTCAGTTGGTTGATGAAGTGTCGACCCAGCTGGCAGGCTAAGTAAGCTATTTTAATTTACTAATTTTCATATATATATGCCCTTTTGGAAGAAGCTATGAAGGGTTGAATTCAAAGCTATAATTAATCAGTATTAGATTCTTATTAATTAACTGATGATTATAAGTTAGAATAGAAGCTATTATATATAGTACATAGTAATTTGCCTATCTAGATAGCTAGTTATAGCTCTCGCTCTTTATAGTCTGATCGAAATTAGAGATAGATATATGTTGATTGAAATTAATAAAAGTCAGAGAATTTCACTTTTTTTTTAAATATATCCCAGATTTAATCAAAGTCATTTTCATAGACATAGTCAGAGCTCAGGGATGAATTCAGAAAATAATGCCTGTGCTTGCCAATGGTCAAATATCCCATCTATGATAACTTGTGTTGGTTCCAAAAATGATATTTTCCAGCATATTTTTATGGCCCCCCAAAGTTCGTACTTTCAGTTTATTTCCAGCTGCATATTATATCCATCGTTTTCTATTTCTACAAGCAATTAGAAAAAGAAATATATGCTTGGAAGTGTGGAGTGTAATGGTCTCCCTTCCCAGATAGCCCAGGCGATCGATGTCCCCAATATAATTAATGTGCAGAAAGCAGAGAGGCTCAAAGCTTGCTAATTTGATCTTCGTTTTCTGTTACCTTCAAATGAGGAGAAACCGGGCCAACTCCCAGACTGATACGAACATTGTCATCAACGTATTGACACATAAGCTGGAAATCAGGCTGCAGGTTTTGGGGCCCAGAAGATATATGGCCTTAATCTTAATAGGTAATGGCCCTTACTTCGCAGTAAAAACTAAAAACAGTTTTTCCCTTCGGCTCCGGCAATGGGGTAAAAAACTTGACGGATTGAAGGCATTCTTTAAGGAGAATCACAAATTCACGACGAGGGCATGCCTTGATTGGGTTGGACCCAAACAAGGCCTTAAATCTGGGATGAATATATCCTGGACAGAGGAACAATATGATCTATTGATCTTGGTAACCGTTGAAGTTAACAGTGGAGTACTGTATGTGTTCAACTGTACCAGCTTCTTGTTCATTCATAGACAAAGTTGAGCTTTCAAGACTGACAAAGTCAAAAGGTATATATGGATTGATTCTACGACCAAACTTTAACAGTCTAACTTGCAAGTTTGGGAAAAGATTTCATTTACCTAATGTGGCTACTAGTACTACAGCCTTATTTCTAGCTGATATCTAGCAGTAATTGGATTCAGCATCTAGTACTACTACTCTTCTCATTGTACCCCAAGAAAACTTTGCTCCATACAGCCATTGAAATTCGACAAAAATTCCAGAACAATTTGTCGCTTAGCTATGATATATATGAACATTGTCAGCAATTTTAGATACCAAGCATCCTAATTCTGAACCTCACTTTAGACCAGACAGATAAAAAATCACAGAGCACCATATAGAAGAAAAACCATCATAATATGTCAAAACTATTCAATGTTCATCATAAAATTTCATCCAAGCGCTAACCAGTAGTAATACATGTTAGTAATTAGCATAGACAGATGCTACACATCATTCTGCAATCAACAAAGACAGTTTGTCCTTCCTAACACTATCTTTGATCTCTGAAACAGACTCAAATTTTCAATTATTCCAAACAGACAAATATAGATCAAATCAAATGCAATTACATTTCTAGCTAGCGAACTAGAAGCATTTTCATAGCTTACAGAGTAACAATTAATTCTCGCAAGTATAATGTATCAAAAAGAAAACCTAAGAGTAGAATTATCACATACACTAAAGAAAACACCTATCTGAAGAAAGAACAAAATTCTTCCTAGGTGGCTTCAGGATAGGCAAAGCCAAGAAAACTAAGAAAAAGGTGCACCGAACTTGCTTAATCGTACCATATTCAGGCAGCTTCTAGATTTGATCCTGATCACCAAAAGTAGATAGATGCTAAGCAGTAATCCTATAACGACCTTTTGCTAATCTTCGAGCAATGACTCTTCTGCCACCCTTCGTCGCCTTGCTGTCACACATGAACAGATAGTAGTGGTTATATGGGTTTAAAGTTTAAACACTTCAGTGAGTTTGAAACAAAACAAAAAAAAGAAAATTTTTGAAAGGTAAAGAAACCAATTTTAAGAACAGCTTAAAAAAAGGTGGTAATTAGCTAATTCAACATTGTCCACCATTAAGCAAAAGTGCAAAACTACAACATGAGCCAATTAGATTTCCCAAATCAAACAATATTTCAAACAAAATCATCAACTACAGTGATGATCCTGAGACAGGGTTATGGCAAAGATGTTACTCATTCAAATTACGAGAAGACAAATAGGTTATACCGTGTAAAAAATCCATGTCTCCTTTTGCGCTTAATGGTACTAGGCTGATATGTTCTTTTGGTAGATAAGAGCATTGGCTCGTTTGATGAATCTACTGCACAACAGAAGGAACAACAACAATGTAAGCAGAAATCCCAAACAGAATCAAATGAAATCATTTCAAAATTTTTGCAAAGGAAAGCCTCAAAATTTAATCAAATGATTTTTGAAGCAAAGTTTCATGAAGATATTCCATTTAATTGAAAACTAACAATGGGTTGCTGCAGTCAACTAAAAACATAAAGGGCGGGGAATCGAGCATAGCTTTTCTAGATACTTGATTATTAATGAAAATTTCTTAACAACTATTACCAAAAACTAAGATTGAAGATTGTAGAATTACTAATTTGCCACCCGGTTTCACAGCAATCAAAAAGAGAGAGAGAAAATACCATCAGGAAGGAAGAAAGGGAGAGAAGGAAGGCCAGTGGGATAGAGAAACCCAATTGAGGAGACTTTAGAGACTGGATCGACGTCGTTTTGCGGCAAATGCAGAGATGTTTGTAGCTTCGAGAGAGATGGGAACAGCTGGGGAGTGATTTGGGAGCCTTGATTGGCAATGCGGTGGGTTGAAATCAGGTTCGGAGTGAGAACCGGATTCACTTTCAGTCGGTTCATCAGCGACGCTCCGGTCCTAATTAGGGCTTTAGTCGCCATTTCTCCCTTTCCTTTTTCTGCTTTCGAGCTGGTCTGGTTTTTGATAAACCCTAGTGATTACAGAGTGTGTAGAAAAAGAACAAAATTTTCTTTTGGACGAAATGAGAAAGACGAAGACAAGTTTGGTAATGGGTCAAGATGTCGTCAGTCCATTAAGGTTGTCTCCACAAAGCCCAAAATGATTAGGGCTATAATTAATTAAGATCAGCCCATTTGGAGATAAATTATTTAGTAAAATTATTTTGATAGCCATAGCAAAATCTTTATATAGAATCCAAATTTACTACTCTTTTTGAGAATATATTCAAACATTTTGATAAATGCATAAATTCAATATCGCATATATAAAAAGATGGACTTCATTCTTCATAAAAGATGGAGTAATAGTAATGGAATTGTATTTAAATCTTACTCCAATAAAAAAAAAATGATGATAATAAAAGGTGTTTTGCAACCTTGCATATCATTGAAGAAGCTTAATATAATTCAATACATCAAGTAAATTGATGGCTAATGATAGCTTGATCAATAGTCAATATTCAATAATTTAGTCTAACACAAAGGTAACTTTATCAAAAAAAAATTAATTAATCATGAGTACAATCAAGTGAAAAAAAAAAGAAAAGAGAAAAAAAAGATTACATACAAATCCAAAGAAAAAAAAAGGGAAAATTGTCAGGATAAGAAAAACACCAATTTGGAGAAAGCAGTAGGTCATAATTTAAAGACCACCCTGGCTATTTCCTTGTATGAACACCTAGAGCAAACAAAGACACCCCAACTTTAATGACATTTAGAACCCCCTTTGAAGATAAAAATGGAAAGGGAAAATACATAACGAGAACGAAAATGAAGAAAAAAATAATAATTAAGCACAAATCAATGTATGACTAAACGTAACCGCTCCTGCAGATGTATACAAATCACTGATTAAGATTATGTTCGTTGAGACGTTCTATTGATCACCATGAACCGCGCTGGAGATCCAATCCGATGCAGCTGTTTGAATGTCTGACTCAATTTGTGGCGAAAGGGATAGAGGAGTCACAGCAATCTATCATTTCAATCAAAAAAAAATGAAAGAACCAAATCAACCACAATTTTAAAGCAACATAAAGGAACCATTTATTATGGTACATAGGTCAATTTCATGACCCTCCCATGACAATGAAACTCAATCATTCAATATCTGCATGATTGAATGACCCCAATTTCTTGGGGGGAAAAAGGTTTTAACTTACAAATCCATTGTCAAGTGCCTTGAAGTCCAAATCCTCATCAGCATCTTCCTGTTCTTTATCTACAAACTGTAAAAAATATATATCCATATCAACTATCAACGATAATTATTCATAAATAAAACTTTAAGCATGTGTCAATAAGGAGAAAGGTGATGATAGAAGACCAACAATTAGGAAAACCAAAGGGAAGCTTCTAAAGTTTTGAGACGCATGTGCAACCTGTATGAGGTTCCTAAGTAGAAAACCCTGATTCTATGGAAATGTTCATATATCTTATTTAAAATATATTTAAACAAAGCATTTATTTACAAAAGAAGGCAATAAAGAAAAAGGGTATCTCATTATCAGCTTCACCAATGACCAAATATCTATACACTTCTCAGCTTCGCCAACTACAACAGCAAAATATAATTCATGGCAAAGAACTTTTAGATTTCTTAAGTTAAAATTTCCCTACCTCCAGTCGAAAGTACTTTTTCACTTTATTATCAAGTTTAGCAGCCCCAACAGACTCTATCTCCACATTCTTCTTCTGAGTGGTCACTCGCCGAGCAGCTCCCTAAGGAAAATATGGCATACAGTATTAGCAGTGAATAGTGACAAAGGAAATGATCATCCAATTCAAGATTAATAAAGAAATGTGGACATAGAAAAGGGGAGGATTTGAGGAATGGGGAGTGGATGATGCAATTCCTGAAAACACACTTACAGCAGCAGATGCATCTCTGCTAAGCTGTGCAAGTTGGAGCCCAAGGCTTTGTTGATTAGACATAAAATGTGCAGCAGAAGAAGGATGTCGATTAGCTGAAACAGCTAGCCAACTTGGAGCAGATCTCCACATACTTTGCTTTGTCAATTTAAAACCCTGTCAGATATGAATAAGCAAGGATATATGAAGGACAAGACCAGATAAAATTACAAGTGAAAAGAAAGAAATATAGCACATATTGTTGTCTCAAAACAAGAGATCCAAAACTTCAAGCATCATAGATTGCACCAATAGAAAGATCATATGAAGGCAATGCAGCAATCAATTGTGTACGAAGCATCAGTCGTTTAGAATAGTTCATGAAGTCAACCAGGGACTCAGGTTCCTTTCAGCATGGTTTATGTGTAAGACATTAGAACGAAACAAAAAGGAACATAGGTTCTAAAAGAGTAATGATAAACAGTCCAAATCGTGTCCGATTAGACATAACGACATAGCATGTGATTTTACCATACTTTAGAGACCATTCTTTTATGTCTAATTGGACACAACTTGGTCTTAAGTATGCAGACAGTTGAAAATTACTGTATCCAAAATCTGAAACAGCATATTTGAGTAACTATTCTGTATAGAACTTGTATTTTACAAGTGTAGTTCTGTTGTTGAAAATGCAGCTGCCATGAGGAAGCTTCCTCCCAAGGGAGATGTAAAGCTTCCCCCTGTTGAGAGCAGCTTCCATTCACAAGCTGGGATTTTTGGATGTTATCTACTTGAAGCTTCACATATTTGATTTTTTTGGGGAAGGAATATCACGAAGTGCTGATCTTTTTATAGGGAAATCACATCAGTGGATTTTCTATTTCAGCAATAATGAGCACAACCAGAAACTTCCTATCAGATTATACTATATCAATGCCTTCTAATAATAACCTCCAAATGCTGCTTTTACCAACGCCTTGAAATGATTCGAAGCAATGAAACTTCATGCATCCAATACAGTTTTAGGAAGTAAATCAAGTTCTCATTGAAATCTATGCATCTCAGAAAATTA
This sequence comes from Corchorus capsularis, assembly GCA_001974805.1. Taxonomy (NCBI): domain Eukaryota; kingdom Viridiplantae; phylum Streptophyta; class Magnoliopsida; order Malvales; family Malvaceae; genus Corchorus; species Corchorus capsularis. Next base: position 5,740 of record AWWV01011767.1, on the reverse strand, counting down.
AAATAAGAGATAGAGAGCTTCCAAAAGTTCCGCAAGGGACATATATTCAGAAACTTGATATGACCCTAGGGCCTAGACACAAATTCATGCTATAACCTATAAACAAACAAATGAAGTATGAAAAGGTGAGCAGATCGATCTATCTGCTCTAACACATAAGCAGGACAATCTACATCATTAGCTTTAACAAAAATGATTTTATGATGTGAGTATCCTCTAAAAAATTGCCTCTCCTAACAATATAAGCACAACAGACAGTTGAAAAACAGGGAAACCATAACCACCATCAACTTCAATGAATTGTCTAACAGGATGCAATTGATTATGTTATAAATAAGATTTGAGGAGGGCATGAATGACAAGGAAGCAATCACACCCCAAATATCCCATCATTGACATGGTCTCCACAAATTACAGATGAAAACACCAGTTTTATCTCAGTTAAGACATGATAAGACATCATACACATCACATTAATGTTATCACAGTCACATTTTATTCATGTCCTGAGAATAAGGAATCCAAACCTTGTTTGCTGAAGGAGAAGTAGGAATTTCTATACTGAGAAAGCAACTTTTAGGGAAAACACCCTTTTCAATATCTCTGATGGCGGCATTTATTAAAGGTAAACATACAGCAACTGCATCCTTGAAATCACTTTCTTGGCTTTCTTCCCTCTTCCTGCAATAGTATCCGACAATCCAAAGAACATTCGATTAGGAAAATTGAAACAAGACTAGTAGAAATGAGATACTTATGAAACAAGATTGTAAATCACCAGTTCAGTGATATTGACAAAGATGGTACACCACAAATTAATGCTTCACGAGCTCCAGCCACAACACCCGAGTAAAACCTGGTATATTACACATTATAAATACACTTATCATCCAAACAATAGCAGAAAGGATTAGTGGTAAAAGAAAAGGATGAAAAAACAATAAAGCACGCATGAGGCCAAGCAAAGCTTTATCAACATGAGATAAATATTCAAAGGAAAACTTGTACTAATAGCATGTTTTAAATATTATCCCTCTGGTGTGTTCAAAGACTTACATGTGATGACCACAGCTTGATCCCCGGTTAATTCCACTAATTACCTGGAAATCACATAACATATATTTGTCAATAAAGCCTTAAAAACAAAAACCATAGTTTTAATTTGTTGATAACAGGATGACAGCCTAACCAGCAGAGGCTTTGACCATGAAAACAGTGCCCCAGACAATGCTAAGGAGACACAATCCACAGGAGTCCCTGAAAGCAGAGAACCATCATTGAAGCCAATTATGAATTATAACTCAATCCACATCAAATTTAACAAGCTTGCAGACATATATTGACATGAGTATCTGAAGAAAGGTAACAAATAACAGTGAGAAACAGGTAATAAAAGCCAAATTCCATCATACAAGAAAATGATGATTTTGAGTCCTGACATACTATGATTGGCTTATTATAATGGCATGTTTTCATATCACAATTCAACAAAACTCGCATACTTAGAATTTGACCATAAAATCAAATAACATAAGGGCAAAATCCAATCATACCTGCTACTTCATAAGCTGTGGCACCATCGATTTCTGCCGGAGTCACAGTAATTGTTTCTCTGGGAGTCACTGAATGACCCGAAACAGATTTGTCCCTAAAGCAGCAATCCATTTAGAAACTAATAAATCACAGAAAAATCATATTTAATTGCCAAAAGATTGAAGATAAATAATTTTAGGCCAGACTTCCAAGCTAACATAGAAAAGCAGGACAATCAAATTCAATACAGCCGACATTTCCAATTAATAAAAACTGAGAGACACATTGCAAATTTGCCTATCCTGATATCAAAACCAAGATAAAAAGAACATAACGTATTCGATAAACCATTGAAAAAAAATATAAGAAAAATCAAAAATTGGAGAGAACCCAGATGGGCAAATGCATAGATGAAGAGAAAACAAACAAGAAATTCAAAAAATCAGAGAAATTTAAAAGGGGAAGAAAAGAAGAAAGACCCACGATTGAGGAGCGCAAACATGGACATTGTAGAGGCCTAAACTAACCAAAGCTTGCACGAGATAAACAAGGCCAAGGGAATCAATTCCTTCACCATTGGTGACCAAAACGACAGGCTTGGAGCTGTCGTTTTCATCAGCAGCATCGTTCTCATTACAAGTAGAAGTGGATGGCTCAGTGGAATCATCCTTTGATTGCTTCTCTTCTTCATTATTGCCCTTGTTGTTATTATTGTCTCCTTTTCGGCTAAGAAGAACCTCTTGCAGATTGTTAACCAACCCAGGAGGCAACATGTTCTTCTTCATAGAAGTAGTCGTCATATTTTTTTTTAACTTTTTATCAATAAAAATGATTAAATCAAAACCCTAAAGCAGAGAGCAGAAAAGAGAGATTACAATAAATGGGAAAAGGGGCAGATTAGCTGCAAAAAAGGGAAAATGGGAATGGATAGTAATAAGAGAGATAAGAAAAAGAGAGATGGATAGACCGGGTCTATCGGAAGACCGAGAAAGAGAGGATATTAAGAGGAAGAAAAATGGCTTTTTTAGATTGAGGGATAGATAAAGAGAGAGAAGAAGAAGACTTTTTGATACGGAGAGGAATTAATAATTAAGAATGGGGGGAAGAAGGAACAGTGTTTTGATGTTTCTTTCTTTTTCTTTTTTTTTTTTTTTGAACTTTCTTTTCTTCTTCAATCTCTTATAATCTACTTTTACTTTACAACAGTTCGAGATTTTTGTCTTAAAATCTCTTATAATCATGGTACTAAATTATGTCAAGTTGTTTGATTTTGAGCTTCAATTCCTTTTATTGTTTTTCTTTTTTATTTTTCATTTTTTGCTATCTTTTTAATGTTCTAGATATAGATTATTAAGATTTAAATTCTTAATTAATGAAATTAAATTAAATTAAATATTTTATCATGACTTCCTTTGATTTTTTTTTATATTTTCTTATGCATATTTGGTTAAATGATATTTAGACAAATTGTGATGAAAAGGGTTCCTATTTTTTCTTGTATAAGAAACAAAAGGGGGAAAAAAGAGAAATAACTATTTGTTTGATATAAAAGCATAAGGACATGGGACTTTTTTTGATGTCCTATGTGGAATAGGTCTTGATAGGAACTGATAAACTTTTTTGAATATAAATTTCAATTATAGTAACCAAAAATATATGAAACAAGTATACATGCATGCATCATTGAGGGATGGTTTCTTGTCAATCTTATGTATTCAATAATATTTTTATATAAGAAAGAACTTATTAGTTGGATCTTTAAAAAATGTGACTAACCTTATGGGGAAAAAAGTTATGTACTCTAACCACATCTAATTTACATATTTATATACACACATGTTACATGTATATAGCCACTACAATTGTTTTTGGATTAAAGAAACTATACTTTTTTTTTCTTAATACTCTGCACAACTTAAATAGTTAGGTTTTTTTTTTTTTTGAAGATAGTTAGGTTTAATTAATGCTGTTTTCTTGGACCAACATTTTCGGGATTTTTTTTAATTATTTTTCGTTTTGGGTACCTTAATTGATTTCCAAGGCTACGATTTGATACGTTTCTTGATGTGGGTATTTGGTATGAAGTGAGTGGCATGCAATTGGCAATTGCCCATTGTGGTACTTAAGACGTGGTATTCATGAGAGTACACCATATATCATGCCAAAAAAATTAAAATTATTTAATTTTCATATATAGTATTTGGTTATATAAATTTAAACTCAAATTAAAGGAAGCATATATATATATTTGTCTAGTTAATGAGAGAACTAATTCTCACATAATTGTCTAGTTAATTGCATTTTAGGAAGTGAATGGTGTTCATTGAAATTGTTCTAATGGCGTCTATATATAAAGGAAAACACATCTTGAAGTCCTATTATTTGGATTCGAACGTAATTGAGCAATTTGGGAGAAATTTTATTGGGGAAAAAATATTAAAAGAATGTTTAGAATATACGAAAAAGAAAAAAATTGGACCAACGTTATCCATAGTTTTTTTAGGCGTGACAGCCACTTTCTTGACCAAAAATGGAGCCGGAGTTGCAGTCTTCACGTTTCCTTTCAAATGGATCGATACACGTTGGTTGAGACTAGATGAGCAATGTGCACATAATAATAATACATTAAACACCGGGTAGGTTGGAATTTTTGCATGTTCTGATTCTAATTCTCATGGTTTTCACTTTACCCCCTTTGATTTATTCACATTATTATATAAATATATAATTATATTATATAGATAATATTATAGATCATCCAGTACTTACTAAAAACAATAAATCAAGTTTTCTTGTCAAATCTTGTTATGTGTTATTCAAGTACAAAATTTAATTTGACAAGCAAGGACATCAAAAATTGAAATCCTAACTTAAGTGAGTTGAAGGAATTGCTTTTTTTTTTGGCACTAGAAGGAATTACTTTACATCATCAATGTATTAAGTAAAATCTTTAGATATATACGTTATAATTTTCCATTATATACACAATATAACTACCTTGTAAATAACTCTTTAAAATATTCCAAAAAAAAAAGGTTTTTGTCTATGGCACATATGTCGGTAGCTGAGAAGTGTATCATATGATTAAATGAATCATCGAAGTGTTGGTTGGATTTCAAAATCAAACCTTAATACTTTTACCAAAAAAAAAAAATCAAACCTTAATACACCCGAGTTGTTAGTTCAACTGGTAGGTGTACCGTGAGGTCCTGGATTTAAGTCTCACGGAATGTGAATTTAGTTTGTAATTTGTTTATTTGCGTATTTGGTAGGTAGATGGTTTATTTATAGTAGTTTCTTAGTTTGAGTTGATTTCTCATTTAGATGTTTGGACATATAGAGATTTATTCTGATTATAATGAGATTTCACATGTACTTACTCAAAATCAAACCTTAATTGTTATGTCTAAAGTGTTTAATTGGACATTAAACAGTTTTGTGGAGTTTTGCAACAACCCCAAATATATTATTGACTGATATTGATCAGTTCCTGACTTTGCTGCACCAAATTTTCAAAGGGCAGCATCTATTTCTTCATTATTTAGGTATATTGGTGCCTTTCATTACAGATAATAATACATACTTTATTAATGCAAGTAGAAATTAAAGTAGTATAACATGCCAAATGAAAATGCTTTAGAGATATTGATTGATAATTGGCCCCATTTCGTATAATGTTATTGGTTTTCTACTAAATGGGAGAATTTATTTAGATAATGGGATTTTGAGTCTCTCTTGATTTTTCTTTTATATTACCTTGTGTCACGTCACCTTATTTACCTACTGTAAATGAAAATTTTTGTGGCATGGGTAAGATCTTTGGAATTATTTTATGGACATGGATTCATGTTTTGTATATAATTAAGGAGACAAATAAATGCATCAAAATTTGGATTAATTATTTAAAAATAATTAATCATTCATGATTTCTAATGATAGTTATGCTATATATGTTTTCGGAAACAAGCCATATTAAGTCATGATTGATGAAGAGCCTAGACTTGGAAAGGGGCGTGGGACAGCTGAGAGGAAGGAAAAGGATTATTATTATAACAAAGCATCCATCAGCGGAGAGAAGATGCCAGATGGAGATCCCTCATCAGCTTTTTACGTGAAAGTAGGCTAACTCCAAGCTGCTTTAACTACACTTTAAAGCTAGTTAGGTTAACTATTTGATGATATTTAAATAATTAAATTTGATATTTAC